>UZAF01016170.1:60698-100242 GCA_900617895.1 Haemonchus placei
TATTGATTTCTGATCTCGGTTATATTTTTGTTTTTTGCCAAGTGTGCACATACTTTTGAAACAAAGAAAATTTTTTCTTTAATAAAAAATTGTGTTAGCAGCTACGATGTTTTCTCAGAGAAAGTGTTCGTAGGTTATCGCACACAAGGAACTGAATGGTGAAGGTCACAGGTTACAGAAAGCAATTGTATTCCCAAAAAAACAAAATGTTGGGTGTGCACATACTTTTGAAACACACGTAGTGGAAAATTGATACCTTCAACAAACAGGTAACGAAAATGGACGCTCGAGGCATCGTTAGAGCTCTTCCAATTAAGTGCTATTAAACACACCTAACTATTTCCTTTCTTGCAACCATGCCCCATGATTTCAAGCCGTCGCAACTCCACCTCCGCAACACCATCCTATTTCTTTTTTTATCTAGCCAAGAACTCGAGGCAATCGATAGACGTATGAAGGAAATTTACAAGGAAGACGTCCCTGCTAGAAGCATCATTTACAGTAGGCACTCGAAGTTGTCGTCGGGCGACTATCAATTCCTTGCAGTGGATAAGCGCCATGCTTCGATATTTTAGCTGTCGAGTCTGTAAATGAACAGGTTGTACCACCTCCTTTCCGTTATAAGACTACCAGTGACTCATAAAATGATGTTCGTCGCCCAATGATACCTCTTTGTAGTAAACTGCTTCAAATATCCTTGGATTCTTCACAGGCACTTATAGGCTTTGCCTTTTGTCATCTTGGCTCAGGTCTCCAACTCGAGATCAGGGCTAGCAGGAAGCTCTGCGGCAGTTTGCAGCCTCCCACTGCAAACACCTGATTTTTTCCCTTCTACGATCTCCTACAGATTCGATGACAACCCTCTTCCACCTCTATTTTTCACCAGTGAACTGATAAGCACGCCCAGTCTTTGCGAGGGCTCTCCAATTTTTCTAATTTTTGCTCTCCAGCGTGTTCCAACATTTACAGCCCCAAATCGAACTTACTTTTTACGTAGGCATCGTTCGCCCCCCGTAGCATCCGCATACTGCCAACAGAAGTCGATGTGGTACTGTGCACTACTTCCGGGTGACGTTTTAGCTTTCAGTTATGTCTTTAGTTATGTCTTGTTGTTGAGGCAGGGTTTCTTCACCAGCCGCTCTGTCAACACGGGCCTGAAGCTGGGACCAACACCTCCCCTGCTATTCCTGCAAGACCTGGTTTCCCTTAACAGGAATTGAGCCCCTCATCTTTCCGGGTGCAGACATAAGCCTACACTTCTAACCACTCGTCTATCTCTGCCTCATGTCCGCTCCTTTAGCAAATCACGTAGTTGTTCAAACCCTCACAAGCTCTACGGAAGGGAGGTATCTGGGAAACACTCGCGAGTTCGTTCAAACTAGCACTCCAAAAAAGGTCGGGAGAGAGACATTAGGACTTTCACATTTAATGACATTTACATGTGAAAGCCCTAATTGAAGGTAACGACGATTCAAGTCAGAAAAATTTGGATTCCACGCCACTTACAGGGCTCAGCACAGCAGATATGGGTCTTTTCATCAATCATTCCCTAGAAAACAGTGATTTTTCTTTTTCTGCCTTGAACTGAACCTTCAACGATGACTCGACGTATGCTTTTGATTGCACTTAAATTAGACCTCGAGGAAAAGCGCGGATGGTGACATATGTCCGGTGAAAATTACGGTTCGTATTCAGCGATGTTTTGGGTGTATGTCGTTTGGCGCGATAGACGGGGTTGCGCCACCCATTTGAGGCGGTTCGCGGGGTGAACAACTCGTTCAGATCGCGCAACCCTCTGCCTGCCCTCTCAGCTGACAGAAGCGCGATCAATGACGCCGCTACTATTAGACGCTAAATTGCAGACCTGCTTGTATTCTGCCTACATACAGAACCCATTTGGCGCTCTTGTGTGATTTTCTATTGCTTCTTGTGCTTTCACAATCCGCTTTCTCAATGGATCTTTTGTGAAGGATATTAGTATTTGAAGATAAAGCACAAGAAGCAATAAAAGTCCTACAAAAGCGCCAAATGGATGATGCATGTAGGCAGAATACAAGCAAGTCCGCAATTCGGCGTCCAATAGTAGCTAATCGCGCTTCTATCAGCTGGAGAGGACAGGCAGAGGGTTGCTCGAACTGAACGAGTTGTTCACCCCGCGAACCGCCTCAAATGGGCGGCGCGACCCCCCCCCCCCCCGTCGCGTCAAACGACCGCCTCCCGTGGCGAATCTTTTTTATTTATCTCGCGGCTTCAAAGTGCAATTACCGTACTCAGCCCGCCTCCCGGCCATTAGATACAACATCATATTTTTCGTTGACTGTCTCACCTTTTTGATTGGGTTCGATTGTTTCTTTCTGTTCCTTTTTTGTCTTTATGTTTACTAGACTGATTGTTGACGCTATGTCGCCTTCTCTATTATTGACGATCAAGACTTCATTGGGACTGGAGGAAGCTTCCAGCAAACTTGAATTATTAAATGACTCTCTAAGTAGTGTTCGGGGAGAAGATACCAGTCCCACGCCCTTTGCAGGCCAGGACCTTCGTGTCAAGGTGGGATCATATGAAATCCTTTCTATCTCACTGGCTCAGAACGTGATGTCACTTGACCACAAAAGAGAAGTCCTCTTCCACTTTAGTTAGGTGAACCTTTGTGTACACTTATGCGACGGGTGGTATGAGCTGAAGGCGTTGAAGACCGCCGTGCGTGCAGCTGCGTAGTAGCGGTTTTAGTTTTGTGGGTCTTTCTGACTCCACCGAACGAGTGAACGACCGACGACGTTTCTGGAGCTGCATGTTGTCAACATTGGACCAACGGATCACGCGGTCCCAAACGCAAACTGTTCTGCGTTGTCAAACATGGTCAGCAAAGGCGTCGTAGGTTAATGGGAACAAAGCACATTTACTAGAACTGGTCAGCCACGGTTGCGATGCAACACAAAGGAACATTATGGAGTGTATACGCTCTGCTTAAAGGCACAGTTCACGACAATCGTGTCTTATGAGGTATCCCCCTGGATAAATTTGTAGCCCCCTCGTGTACTATGTGCAGTCGGAAAACGGCCTAGAAAGGCGCTATAAAGGCTCTAAGTGTGAGCCGCGCCGTGCAAGCGCGGCTATCAGCTGGTGATTTTACATGATGACTCATCATGGAATTTTAGGGCGGAGCGGCGACCGAGAAGATCTTCAACAGCGAGTCCACTGGAGCTCGCCGTCGAGGACGGCAGCCCCAAACTTTCTATTTCTATGGGGGCGAAGCCCTGGATGCCCAGATATATCTTCCTTGATCTCATTCTCTGTTTGGTTCTATGTAATTATTAGGTTGTATGATTGTTTGTTATCATGTAAATTGCGGATTCCTATTGTTGCCTGCTTGTCTATTATCAATGTTATCAGGATAAATTATATATGATTTCACAGTTTTCTACAGAAGCAGAGAATGAGCCCGCTTCCCTGTGCGCGCGAGCTCACTGGTAGCAGCGAGTGGTTCCCCCCTCGCTGTAGGAGGTAAGTGGACGTCCAGGTGATTTTCAGGTATCTCGGCGCGACTGGATTGGATGCGAAAGGGCCCGTTCGAGTCAAGTTACCAACCGTGATTCGTTTTAGATCTCTTCGTCCTCACACTCGACTCCAGACAAGGAATGTACCGTACCGCTGCAGCTGTCGAATGCCCTTTTACGAACTTTCTTTTCTGGCTAAGTTTTTTTCTGGTCCAGCTGCACTACGTTTTCACGAGTTAAGAAGTCACATCTGTGAGTAAGCGGAATATGGTATTCCTTGCCGCAACGAACGATTTTTTTAGACTCTAGAGTACACTACACCCGTGACAGGGGTCTAAAACTGTCAGGCGCCTATCGAGAAGAGAAGCAGCTCGAAAGAAGGTCGACTAAGGAGTAAGTGAAGGAGTTCGTTCCAAGTCTTAGTGAGGTTTTAGAAGGGTACCCTAGCGTTAAAAGTGAGCTCAGCATTGCCACAATTAAATGTATTTTGAGCATATTCATTTGTTGTGAAGTTGTTCTAGGGACGTTAAACCGTTTCTGTGAAGGCGGCGAGAGGTATCAGATAAGCCTATCACGTGTTCATGTTTAACAAGCTTGCGTGTAAAGATTTCCCCGCGGTATGTAGTTAGGTGCAAAAATAAAAAAATTAAAAACATGAACAAAAACAGAATTATTGCCAAATGGCGTAAAACCATGGTCGTAAACTAAACGAGTCTAATCATTTTCCACATGGTGGTTTCTTACTAGCAAGTTTCATTCGTTATGGACCCGCACGGTTCGATTCAAAGATCAATTCGCCACGTGGTTAATCTGCAGTCGTTTTACTGAATCAATTCCACTAATAATTCACTGTTCTTCCTATCTTAGTTTGGCCGGTCCCCAAAGTTCTTTATAATAGGAGACGTGTGGCCATAACCTCCTGGATCTTGAACATATTGTCATCGGCGGCACTGACCTTTGTCCGCATATGGCGAGTCCATTGAGAGGAGCGCGTCAACACTTACCCACCATACGAAAGCGATATTCACCAGAATCAGGTCACGCTGCGTCTTTTCTTACTTGCCTTTGGTATAAAGTATATGTAACAACCTCCACCCCTCTCTTCTTACTAATCATTAGCATCATTAGCGTTACCTGATACTCTTCACCCGCTCTCCTATTGAGACTAGGGTCCATTTATTCAAACCTCATTTATACTCTTTTTATATAATTTTACCTTCGAAATTGATGTTCTTCGTTTATAACGTATATACAGGCCCTCCTTTGGTGTTTTCACTTGTGATCTTGCCTCTCAGCACGAACGGCAACGTTTCCAGCCGTTAAATTTTTGAAACACTTTCCCACCAAATGCCGCTCTTTGTTCCCTGCGGCAGCAGTTCATCGGCGTCATCAAAGATTAACCGCTAGATAGGATGACTGTTCCCATCCAATGTTTTGAATTCTCGGCTTGTTCCCAATCCTCATCATTCCTGTCATCGGCATGAAACAGCTTTTAATCAAAAACATGATGAAGAATTAAGAGCATCTCTGGGAATCAACTCTCCGGAATTACTATAGCAGCCTCTCATTGGCTGGCCCCGCCCACTCCGATACATTCAAAAGACATGCCCTTGAACATTCATTTTCATTTGAGTTTTCTTGAAACTTTGTTTTTTGTCGTGTCCTTTCGTATTTGTGTGTGGGATTATGGGACCCCCCGTGACTCGGTCTCAGTCGACCGAATCTAGGGCCGTAGTTGCCCTGACGCCAAGACCAGATACAGAAATGCAGGCTTCCGCTAACCTGGCGGGAGCGTTAGCGGATCTCGATGACTGCGCCACGCTTCGAGGAAAAGACGCCAAGGCTCTTCGGGATGCCACAGTACTGACCATAGGAGAAGTTCGGGATGAAGCCAGGGCGGGGGCGACAAGGCTCGCCCAAACTATCAACGAAGGCAATTCCAGCTTGCTTTCGGACCTGAATAGTTCGTTTGCAGCAGTAAGTGAGCGCGTTGATTCTCTACCCTAGTGGCCACGGTGAGCCCGGACGGGCCCCTACCACGCATAGTACCGCTTTCAGGTTCCGGAGAGGATCCCCTCCAGTTCTTGTTATGGCTAAGGCGCCTAGAAGATATAACGCACGTGAAGTCTACCACATGGACGTCCCAGCAAAAGGCATTTTTCCTTACGGGATTCTTAGATGGCGTAGCGAGGGAAAAGGTTGGGGAACTCACGGACGATGAACGTGAGAATTATTCTTCGGTAGTCGAGCATCTGAAAGTCTTTTAAAGTTCCTCAGCATCGATATATGGCCCGTCGAGCTTTGTCGTCTTGCCAGCAACAGACGGGAGAGCCAGCATCCACCTTCGCCAATAGGCTTTTGTTGCTGGTTCGGGCAGCCACCTCTGGTCAGGACCCATCAAGTCAGAAGGACAGGATGCCCGAAGAATTTGTAGCAAGGTTGCGACCCGATATTCGCTATTATGTAAAGCTTGACAATTCGTCAACATTTGAGCAAGCTGTCGCGAAAGCCCAAATGGTCGAGCAACTGCTCGTTGAGGCCACAGCTGACCGTGTCGTTAGGCCCTCGCTACCACCCCAGGTAAAGGCGGTGGCACCTCCAGAACAAAGTTTCGGACGTCAAAATTATGAAAGGCGCAGAAGCCCGCCCCCAGCCCATTTGGGCAGGTGCAGTTTAGCCAACAGTCAAGAGCGTGATTGCCCACGCGTCCTGTGAGGGCGGAAACGACGACTAATTTTTCTAATTGTGGAGGTATAGGTCTTTTTTCTCACCAGTGCCCTTCACCTCGAGTTATATGCCGAGCGCCAGGCAAAACTTCGTTCCGCAGCTTATCGAACGACCGTAATTTTTCTCGAATTTCACCCCGTGGTGCTATTTCCCCTTCTCGCTATGATAGGGAAGAGAGCTTTCGCAGGCTGGCGAACAGATCAGAGCTCTCCCGATTTTTTTTTTGCAAGAAAATCAATCTGCACTGGAAAGATCTGACGCTAGGACGCTAGAGTCAACGCATTAGTAAAGCGTAACGAGGAGTTGGCGAATCCTGCTTTCGGCCAATCTTCCTCCCGTTCCTCTTCCATTCCGAAGTCACAAGTTAAGATGCTTTTCGCTGTTTCTACGCTTTTATGTTTGGCATCGAATGAAGCACTCTCTACGTCGACATGGTTGTGCCCGCACGACCCAGCTGATGCACTTGCGCGCATACCAACTTCGTATAATTGTTCATGGATCATTCCCCCGGTTGAAGAGACCCCGAAAGTTCTATCGGTGCATACTTATCGATCTAATACACGTGCTATGAAACTGCGGCCCATCTGTGCAAAGTTGTTACTCAGTCCGTTACCTTCTCGGTTAACTTTTTGGCGCGCGTTACCAAAACACTACTGAAACTCACTCCGTAGCGTTCCTCCTCTTGCAGTCTTCTGCCGTTCCGGTGGCCCCCTTATTACCACCTTCAGGTCTCATCCGGCCCTTATCGATCCCCCCCCCCAATCGCACAGCTGTAAGAGTCGTGAGAGCTGTGAGCATTACGGTAGATTAACAAGTGTGGGCGAATGTGTCGATAACGGGTCAATAGCGTGAGTGTGGGTCAAGGGAGCCGCCTGCCCTTTTCACTGCAACATAGCGTAGCCCTATAATGTTATGTTACGGTATTGATGACTCATCTCATCACGCATACTTAAGGTCAGCCGTTGCCTCCTGTGGAGCACTCAGTACAGTCGTCAGCATCTGCGCCCCACGATTAAGCCGCACACCCACTGTTCCTGCCCATCCTGTCTGTCGCCTCTGGGCCCGACACCTTCCGCCTACTGACATGCCTCTATCCAGCCGATCTCCAACAACATCAGCGAATGGACTTATCTCCATTTAACTCGAGCACTACTTGATAAAACTGATATTTATTCTTGGTGTGCGTAGCACATTTGGAGATCAACAGTGCGACGATCCCGCACATGATTACTGGCAGCAGCGAGTTCCGACAGCCGGGAGGGAGGTAAGTAACCATCGCTTTGGCTCTGTTGAGTCTTAGCAGGAAAATTGAGCCGAATCAACTCGCTTTTATTGTATGACCTTCTAGCCAAAGCGGGCGGTGTAGTCAGCTTATCGATTCTAGCATGGTATTGCTGATGCGTACGTTCTGTACTTTTCGAATCGATCTTAGTTTTGTTTTCTTTTGTGGCACCACTCTCGTGATTTCCTCTATGAGGAACGTGTTCTGGCCAGATGTCCTCTGTGAGGAACGCCGTATTGGCCAGCCCTTCTAAAATGTTGAAAGTTAATCAGATGATAACCTGAAGTTTAGTTCACGGCCGTTTTTTGTGGAGTATTAGTTGCCCCGGGGGCCTGCTGATCTTAAACGAGAGCAATGAGCAAGTAAGGAACAGGGATGAGTACTACACCTATTTTCGTAGCTACCATGATAGTGTAAGGATACGTTTCGTTAAGCCCAAGTGTTAACGTTTAGTGCGCACCTGTTTTCGCTCAATAGATGAGAGTGCATGAGACAAACATGATCAAGCAGCCGAGATGTTACGATGAGATACGTTTTTCTGAGGCATGGCTTCAGTTCGCTCAATACATGGTAGCCTACCATTGATGAATATGTTAAGTAGTAATTGCTCGATGGTCAGTTAGTAGAAAACAATTTTAACTATCTCAAGTGTTCCTCCTCATTTTATACTCATTCTACTATCGTCGATTTACATGTATTAAGTTATTTTGATTTCCCCATTTCGACAACCCGACCGATCCCGGCGGCGTGTACGCTGCATGAAAATAGGGTATTTACGCATTTTCTCCGATCAAGATAAGGATGTCTGGCGGGTGTTAACATAGGTCTGTTCCCACGAAGTCGCATGGGAACTTAGGATCGATGAGAAGAAGCCGATCAGATAAGGGATTCTTGACATTTCCTTTCCGCTTTCTTGAAGCCAGTCGCGATCAGATAATGAATCTTTGACCTTTCCCAGACCCGGCGGCTAGCTTCTCAGATTCTTGACATTTCCGTTGCTTGTAACTCTTGAACTCATTAACGATCAGATAACGAGGCCAGCCAGCTCTCACATGGTTTCTCACGTTTTTATGTTGCTGCAGACGAGCTCGATGTTTACATAGGTGTTAGTTCCCATGAGCTCGATCAGATGACAAGTCCATGACATTCCCCATCCAGAGATTTCCCACACTTTTTTCTCCGCTGCAAGCAATATCAGAGGAATTTCCGAATTTTTTCTTCGGAACTTTATCAGATAGTAACCTAGTTCTCAGACTTTTCCCACAGATATGTGATACAAACTGTAAGCCCCACCCCCTCGGTACGGAGTATATAAGCTGCACAGCTATCCGGGGTCTTATTCAATGCCGCTCACACGTAGTCAATCTTCCGCCGTTGCTACTTCGGGGTCGCCATCGCCTCCGTCGATAGGGACTGCTGTCCCTGATCCCGAGCACGACCCGCAGGACACCGCCCACCCTGGAGCTGCAGCTCCTGATTCGGAAACAGTTTCTTTTAGTTTCCTTACAGCACCACTAGATTCCTTGTACTCTCTTTCCAGGATAGGGACACAGCTGTGCTACACGCCAAGGACGGCAGAGCTCTTCGAGATGCCACGTTGGCGGCACTCGCCCAAGTGTGGANCCTGGAGCTGCAGCTCCTGATTCGGAAACAGTTTCTTTTAGTTTCCTTACAGCACCACTAGATTCCTTGTACTCTCTTTCCAGGATAGGGACACAGCTGTGCTACACGCCAAGGACGGCAGAGCTCTTCGAGATGCCACGTTGGCGGCACTCGCCCAAGTGTGGAGGGATGCTCGATCGCAGACATCAGATCACTTGCTCAGCGGATCAATGAAGGTAGTGCGTCTTTATCATGTAAACTGAATGAGTCGTTTACAGCGGTAGGTAACCGTCTCAACGAAATCCCGACGATCGCTATGTTGGCCCAAGACCCCTTGTCTCCGAATATTGTTCCCTTCTCTGGTTCATCCGAGGATGGTACTCAGTTCACCATATGGCTGCGCCGACTGAATGACATAATCCGTATGCTACCCTCGGAGCTCTCGAGTGAACGGAAAGCCAACTTCCACATAGGGGACCTAGATGGGGTAGCCCGCGAGAAAGTTGTAGAGCTCGATGGCCCTGCTCGGAAAGATTTCGACGCAGTCATCGCTCACCTCAAAAACTTCTTTGAGAGCCCTCACTTGAAATACGCAGCCAGGCAGAAACTTTCGGTCTGTTAGCAGGAACCGGGGGAATCCTCGTCGACGTTTGCGAACCGGGTGCTTCACTTAGTCAGGTCCGCGACAACAGGTCAGGACCCAGTCTCACAGAAGGAAAGAGTCCTAGAAGAGTTTATCTCGCGTCTAAGGGGGGATATTACATATTTCGTTAAGCTGGACAACCCCTCCACCTTTGAGTAAGCGGTAACGAAAGCTCAGATGGTAGAGCAGCTTTTAAATGTAAATGAGGCTGCTGCTGAGCGACTTATCACCCCCGGTAGGCCCGAGGTGACTGTTAATGCCTTGGACAAAGGGATCGTTGGTCGTAATCAGGTATTTAACAGACCCAACAACAGGAATGCTAATGTTCCAAGGAGCTTCCGAAGGCTTGAGAGTGTCCAGCGTCAACGTCGTTCTTTTCAGATCAGCCGTACTCAATCGCAACCTTCCCGCCGAAACGAATCCGGCTATGTTGATCAGTGTTTCAACTGTGGAGGTCTCGCTCGCCGCGCGCGGCAATGTGCTTCACCACCTATCTCAGGAAGAGGAGACAGGTCAGTTCCGCCTCGCTTCGTGCATGATCGTAAAGTCGTTCCGATTCAGCGCGGAGACGCACAGCTTATGGCTTGTGATGCTTCTCAATCTCTTCCTCTCGGCTCACTATCCGCTGCTCAGCATCGTATGCAGACCTCTCTCTTACCCTAGACAAAACTCAGACTGAACTTAATCAATCCAAATCCAGAATTGCCGCTTTGATCAAGCGTAGCAAGAGAGAGCTAGCACTTTCCGCGTTTGTCAGTAAGGATTCTTCTGCTTCACCTCACAATCTCTCTTCTCCGGACATTCGTACTCTAATCATATGTACTCTAGCTTTAGTTTGCATCCTACCCTCATCTGCATCAGTGGACGCTTGGCTGTGTCCAACTGAAAATCCTACCAACTTGTTTTTTGTGCCGAGCGCTTACAACTGCTCATCTCTCTTTCCAAATTCTTCTGAGCATCCTCGTCCACTCACCATCCACGTCTTCCGACCCAATACCAAACACTATTCCACTTCTGCTTACCTATCTAAAGTGATTCGTCACTCTGTATCATACTCTGTCAACCTCTTCGGAGCCCATTTCGAGAATCATCCTGAGTTACATCTGTCTGTATCAGCTGAAGAATGTAAACTAATGTCTCGTCATAAGCGATGCGCACACGGCGAGCTTTCCTTCTATGGGAACATTTGGAAAACCACTAATAATCTCTCATTCGAGTCCCCTCAGCCCCTTTCGGATGTTGCGCTACGCAGACGAAAGTTTATAATTGCTACCTCATCGCTACCCAGGTCCACGCCCGGCACGGAAAAGAGGCCCCACAATCACCTGCGGGGGACATGCGCGCCTGTCTATACATGGACAGCGAGTGCGTTCTTCCGGACGGGTCGATTGTCATTTGGACACCAAATAAGGAAGAGGAATGCCGCTTCATCTCTGTAGCAAAAATGAAGGCTTCCTTATGGGTAACGTGTGGTTAAGTGAGTCCAGGGAATTCGCCCTGTCCTGGTCAGTTCAAAGCCCTACCCTTCTCGATTGTAGCATGCAATTGACCCAAACCGATCAAGGCTATGCAATAGCTCTGGTGCGTCGTGTCACTCGTTCGGCAGAATCCGGTCTCGTCACCTCTAACCAATTGGCAGCTCAGCTATTAGCCGTCGATCTTCATACGGTCGATTCTGTACAAGGCCGCGAGAAAGACATAGTGATACTCCTGACGACGCGTACCGGATTCGACCCCGCACGCGGAGAGTTCTTGAACGATCCACATCGCCTTAATGTCGATCTCCAGATGCCGCCACGGCCAATTCGCATTAGGTCACGAGAAGTCTCTAACAGGCTTGTCCCCTGGCATGACATCCTCCATTGGGCTAGCAACCGTGGGGCCGTCACCACGGTTGCTAGCCTTCCCCTAAAACCCCTAGCAATACCTCGACCATCTAAGGTGGGTTATTTTCTTTTTTCCCTTTTCCGCTCCCCGTCTAAGTCCGAGGACGGACTTTTTTTTTAGGAAGGGGAGGTGTAAGAGTCGCGAGAGCCGTGAGCATTGCGGTAGATTAGCAAGTGTGGGCGAATGTGTCGATAACGGGCCAATAGCGTGAGTGTGGGTCAAGGGAGCCGCCTGCCCTTTTCATTGCAACATAGCGTAGCCCTATAATGTTATGTTACGGTATTGATGACTCATCTCATCACGCATACTTAAGGTCAGCCGTTACCTCCTGTGGAGCACTCAGTACAGTCGTCAGCATCTGCGCCCCACGATTAAGCCGCACACCCGCTGTTCCTGCCCATCCTGTCTGTCGCCTCTGGGCCCGATACCTTCCGCCTACTGACATGCCTCTATCCAGCCGATCTCCAACAACGTCAGCGACTGCACTGATCTCCATTTAACTCGAGCACTATATGATAAAACTGATATTTATTCTTGGTGTGCGCACTATATTTGGAGATCAACCGTGCGGCGATCCCGCACATGATTACTTAGCTTATGCCGGTCAACTCGTTAGTGGTACTCCAGCACAGTCTCGCCAGATCCTTTTGACCACCATGCGTTTCCCTGCACCTAATATTCCAGGCGCCCAGTAAGTCGTATTATAATGAGAGCGAGGCCCAATCTTGTCAGCAGCTCCTTGCGCACCTCATCCACCTGGGAGTCCCACTCCGTTATATCTGCGTCATCACATTTCATAGGGAACAATATCGACAAATTAAGCCCAACCTGGACAGCCTGAACGTGGAACTGACGGCGGTCGACTCCGTCCAAGGGAGAGAGAAGGAGGTAGTCATTTTGCTTACTACCAAAAACGATTTCTCTCCAGCGACCGCCGAGTTCCTCAACGATTACCGCCACCTCAACGTAGCTGTCTCTCGCTGCAGGCATGGTCAGATCATATTTGGCCATGCCGGATCATTAAGGAAGGTTCCTACATGGAACACACTTTTGCAATGGGCGGATTCCATCGGAGCGGTCGTCCCAGCAGATGCCCTATCCCAATATCTACGGCGCCCCCTCTAACTTCCGGTGAGAAACTTCCTTCTTCTCTTTTTTCGATGCACATTCTTGAAGTCCGGGTAGGACTTTGGGTGGTGTGAGCCGCGCCGTGCAAGCGCGACTATCAGCTGATGATGTTACAAGATGACTCATCATCGAATTTCAGGGCGGAGCGGCGACCGAGAAGAACTTCAACAGGGAGTCGACTGGAGCTCGCCATCGAGGACGGCAGCCCCAAACTTTCTATCTCTATGGGGGCGAAGCCCTGGACACCACGGATATATCTTCCTTGATCTTATTCTGTTTGGTTCTATGTAATTATTAGGTTGTATGATTGTTTGTTATCATGTAATTTGCGGATTCCTATTGTTGCCTGCTGGTCTATTATTAATGTTATCAGGATAAATTATATATACTAGATTCAAACAGTGGGCACCTTGCCAAAAAAACTCGGCCGGCGTTTCTTCAGGGTGTACGTTTAGGCGACAGTCGCGCGAGCTCACTAAAGAATGTACCGCGTGTATCCTCGGACGAGCTACACCGGCACTGAAGGGGATGCATTAGTCACGAGGGAACCCATCTAGAAAGTTCAAACAACCTCATGTGACCCATACCGACGGTGGAGGGCACTTATGTGCAGTTCTGGCTTGATATAGTCAGCTCTTTGCGCAATTGCAACAACTGAAATGTCGACTGGGTGAAAATGTAGTTGGGAGGGGGGGGGGGGGGCAGCGCCCTTTTCTGCTCTGTGTCTCTAACACCGGTTGGCAGAGTGCGCAGTAGTGCAAAGATGGTATCCTCCCCTTCTCAAGTCAGGGAAGGGGCTCCGGTGTGGGTGAGCCACACGGATGCACAATTCTTACCCCATCCCAGCTTTTCGCTCCAAATAGTCGTTTCACCCATCCCGGAGCTCCTACCGTTCTGAAATTTAATCGAGGAGCTACAGGGTGCGTGAGCTAAATGCATGTTCAATTCGGTACTATTCTACTATTACACCCCCAAAAACTCAAAATTTTTATTTTCGATGAAACTTCGCCTATAGGGGTAATCCGATGCCCTGATAACGAATATGACCTTCATTTTTGGCGTCGGCGCCATTTGGCTCCAATTGGCACCAATTTGGCGCCAAATTGGCGCCAATTGGAGCCAAATGGCGCCAGCGCCAAAGTGAATGTTATATTCGTTATCAGGACCCCGCATAACCCCTAAACTCAAGTTTTCAGCAAATTTGGTGAAAACACCCTTGGTGCCAAATGGCGATAGCACCAAAAATGAAGGTCATATTCGTTATCAGGGCATCGGATTAACCATAACCATCTCTTCCACCCTGGCGCTCCTCACCTTATTTCCGTCAGGGTAATCTCGTCTGAGCTCCATTTTCACTTTTTTGGCAGCCTTAATTTTCTCAAAATCGGCGGATTTAGTTGCTTTTTTCACTACCGTTGAACTATTTCCAACCCAAACTTTACCTCTTTGACTGAAAGTGCACCTCAAAATTATCGTGGAATATGCCTTTAAGCCGCGAAACGCAGTTCATCAATTAGTAATACTAGCAGTACAGATACCTTAGTGTAACCATTTCATCAAATTTCCTTTTTGGATGAAGTTGTTGAAATTTTTGAACGTGCGCATAGATTACAACTAAAAACTAAAACGAAATGTAGATGAAGAGGTATTCAAAAAAGAAAAAAAAACGAAAGGTTAAATTGGCTGGCAGACCCAATGGCTTTTGCCTATGTAGGTCAATCGGTTCACAAAGTTATACGGGTTATATTCATCTTTCAAGGGAATCGCTTGACACTAAGGTTCAGTCAACATCACGAAACAACGTCGATTGGAAGTGATTGAAAGGGTGGCTCACTTTATGGAAGATCAACCATCTACAGAGTACTAAGCAGTAAAAAACAAGCAAATGAACTGGCCATAATAACCACTACCATCAGTCAGGAAATGTGATGAAAAATTTCATTAAGAATTGTGCGAAATTCAAACGTTACAATTCTGTATAACAACGATCGACAGAACAATTAACTGAACAACAACAAATAATACCAGATGTACCAATCCGGGGGAGAAACTCCTGCTCTCTACTTCAGTAGTTCTCCTGCCTAAAGTAAAAGTCAGTGCCGAGCAAATCGGTGCTCAAAATGGGCTCAGCTATATGAACTGTTTTTCATATAACCATGAACCTATTTTTGAGTTGTATAGAATTGTACAACGGAAACTCAAAACACTTGTTGGTAAGTTGCACAATTCAAATAACACATTAAATGACTGTTCTATTGAGCTTGTACACTAGCTATATTCAAACAAGTCAAAAAAGTAGAGTAGACGCATTCTTTCGAACTGATTTGACTAGGTGCGATGGTCAAGTGTGGCATCGGATAATTTTGTTTCTCCGGCTACTCTCATCACATGAAAAGTGTCGCAAATCAGTGAAACACAGAATAAAATATGAGAAACGGACAATCTCGAAATCAAAGGAGAATTGAGCAATTAAACACGTTTTTTTACTAATGAGGATTACCGCTACCTTTCTGCTAATATAACTGCCTAGATTACAAGGGAACAAAAAATTAACAAACTGCCAAGTTAAAGTTCAGTACCTTCACTGATGAATTGCCCCACACACATCATGCGATCAAATTAACTGTACACAGTC
Organism: Haemonchus placei; assembly: GCA_900617895.1. NCBI lineage: Eukaryota > Metazoa > Nematoda > Chromadorea > Rhabditida > Trichostrongylidae > Haemonchus > Haemonchus placei. The sequence goes on from UZAF01016170.1 coordinate 76,100, forward strand.
TTTGCAAATCAAATAAAACACGTTGTGCAAAACAGTCGTGGTTAGTCACTCAAACTGTTCTGTTCGTTCAACTCCTCTTTCAGCTGCTTTAGCTCTTCAGGTGAAAGATCAGTACGTGATAATACTGACTGCAACACAGACCTGAACAAGTGATTGAACATCACAGAATTGTAGAATCTGAATTCAACGACCTACTTCCTCAGGCCTTTTCTCTTTTCAGGCAACCGCAGATCCTCGTTTTCTGCTTCCTCAAACTCCTTCTTCTCTCGCAAAGTTTTTGCTCGTTCACGCATTTTTTTCAAGAGCGATCCCTTTCAAAACTTCTCCATCAAATACAATTCTATAAAAAATGGAGAAGGCAAAAAATGGCAAATAATACCTTTCGAGCGTCTCCCATAGCCGAGTTTTCTAAAAGTTCAACAATATTTTCGATAGAAATCTGTAGCATAGCGTCTAGTTTTCGACAGGCTTCGCGCACCGACGCCTCGTCGGGAAGCATATCAGGAAATCGCAACGAGAGCCAAAGATATGTATCAAGCACTTCGTACACCTTAAAAGAAATTTCATAGAAAGTGTACAATTTGATTTTCATATACATGTTCTATCGCTGGAAGAACGTTGTGAAAATGCTCTGACACCAAACTGTAGAGAGGAATACCTCTCGAGTCCCATTTACAAACATACAACAGAGAAGGAAAACCTTTTCCATATGTTCTAACTGTTGAAGATTTTCAGGCTGACTTAGAGAATCCCAATTCAACATGTCCATCATCCAATCGTAAGTTAAACATTGACCAGACGAAAACCTGTTGAGAGAATGTGATGATGTCACCTGATATTCTTACATATGTGACAATAATACTGATACAATGAGAATTCTAATGTTCACCTTCGCACCATTTTAACGAACGAGGCTGCTGTCAGTTTGCTTTCGACATTTATTGGTGAAATGCAGAAGGTGTACCGAACCTGGAAAATAGCAAAAGAACGAATCTCCCTATTTTCACAATTTCACCGCAGAAACATACCTTGAGGGGAAGAGGTATGTAATCAATGAGATCCGCAAGAGACCTCATTTGCTCCACAGTGCAGATAAAGAATTGGTCGGATATGGAGCAAACTAGGAAAAAAGCAGTTGTACGGAGTAGCTTATTTAAGCTACTTATATAGGCTCAGCGCAAAAGAGAGAACAGTAGCATGAATGAATTCTTCAACGCCGCGATAATCCTTTCCGTTAAAAAAAACCTTCAAAGTTGAGTACTGTTCTAAGGAATGGTTCTCACCTGAGACAAATAAATCCAGCAGGTGAACAAAGGAAGCTTGCGGGAGATGGAATGAAAACGTTTCGATTTGTTCAAAAGTTGGAGCAATCCCTACCTTTTCAATGGGTTCAACCTGAGAATGGGTGTAAGGAAATCACACTGTTCACCGAATGCTGTTTGTATCTCAACTTAACCCACTGGCTGACTTAATATCTCACGAAGTGTTCCAATGTCCTCATTGCGAAGGGTAGTGGCCATGCCATCAGCGAAAGTCGTTCCAAATCTTAATAGAACATAACATAAATTGCTACCGTACAACTAAAGATGAAAAGTGAAAGGAAGGTGTAAGGAAATAACATATTACGAATGTGGGGTCTAAAATAATTGAGCCGAAATGAAAACATGTGGAAGGAAAAGGTAAATTAAGTAACAAATATATGGCAGTATTATGACTCCTCAGTAACCCTTGAAAAGGTCTACGACTGTTTTAAGATCTCGATAATGAATTTGGGTGTCAGAGATTACAGAGGGTTATCCATAAAATTACAGGTTCGTCCCACTATTTCAATCACTTTTCAGTCAAGGAGTTATTTACGATGACATTAGGCCCGCATCTTTTCAAACAAGAGAAGCTTTTGCCCCTAAAAATGACGAAAAAAAAAGAGTGAATAAAAACACTTCTCCACTGGTGGAAGATACTCTTGGGCGGAGTGTCATACACTTGTGATTCTCCATTCTCCCAGCGTTGAGAGTCATTCTATTAAGATAAGTGAGCCTTCCTCCGAGATATAAATCGTGACTTGTGGTTAGTTGGGATGGCAAAATTTTGCTATTGTACAATCACGGAATTTGACTGAGTGATTGTACAACAACCATTCAAAATACGCTGGAAAACATGGACAACTTCAATCAAACACTAACGAATGCCTCAGCGATTCATGGACAAAACTTCAATCTCGGACGAAACTTGAACCCGTACTTGCGCTTTCCGGGCACCGTGCTCTATCCCTTTTACTGCCAAGACCCCACTTGCCGTCGCCTTCCTAACGACTTATATGCTAAGCGTGTCAGCGCTCACACGTTCAACGTGTTGAGCCGGTCAGGCAGTATCAGCACAGAACCGATAAGCTGTAAGCTTTACTTGATACAACTTGTTTTGACTTGATATTTTGTTAACTACTGTTATTTCGCCGCATTACGCGTTGCGAATGTCTCACAAGGTTGACGATTTATGGACAAAACTTCAGTCTAGGACGGGACTTGAACCCGTACTTGTGTTTTCCGGGCACTGCGCTCTATCCCTTACACTACCTAAGTAAAACGTACTGCGGCGGAATAACGGCAGCAAACAAAACATCAAGTCAAAACTAACGAATGCTTTGATAGCTAAAAAAAACCCAGACAAACAAGAAATAGAAGCAGTCTTGTACTTTAGTTAGTGGCTCATACAACTCAGCACTTCTGAAAGGCCAGAGATGTGCATTTCCACGTGCTCAAAATACACTAGGTTTCATTAGTATATGGGCACTGCCAGGTTTTGCATTTTTAGAAGCAGCCGAGCGGACAATTTTTTGCACTGCTTTCAGCCTCACTCACATTAACAACCCTCTCATACGAACTTTGGCTGAATCGACTTTTACCTTAGCTTTCTTATATACAACCATTCGGTTCGCCCGGATGACGCAGGCCTCTCCTCTTCTTATGTTAAAGTTGACCCGCTGCCTGCAGTCTCCCAAAACAAAAAGCCCTGTTCCAAGACAACCGGAGCTAATGATTCCCGGCAAACATACACACACCGACATGCTGCGCGCCGCTATGAGCGAACCCCTGCTCAAATTTTGAGTCTTCCAGCAACAGTATTTCTGTCGCCTGGAACTGACGGTTGTTTGCATAAATCTTTCTTACATTGATGCCCCACGGATTCCATTTGGTTAAGATCGGAGCTCCAAGCTGGTTATGCAAGAATTCGATATTTTTGGAATGGAACCAGCCTTTCGTGGGACGACTAACGTTTATAGCAACATCGCCCAGTTAGAAACCTAGTTTAGATCACGTCGCTGGCTAAGAAATGGCACCAGGTGCCATTGAAAGACTTCCTGGTAGTCCCTGGAGTCCATTATGAAGTTACGAAAGCAAGCTCCAGCACGACGTTATTGCGGAGGCACCCCGCACCACGGCACTTCCTCCTCCATGGATGCGGCGGCTAGAGTTAATCAACTCTTTTCGTAAATCACGGCAGTAGTACACTGGTGTGCAAAACTTAGGGATGGGATGGATAATGTAACATAAAACATTGACTGGATGGAAATAAACGAAAGTGTAGGAGTATATTGCCAGACCTATGACGGATATGCACGGGAAGCCGGACTTTAATGGAGGAATCCTCTTTATATATAAAGCGCTAACTTTGTGTGTCCGTTTGTATGCCCTCCCAAAAGTCACGTAGGCACGATCAAAGGCATGAAGATCACAAGAGCGCAGTGGGGAAGTAGATCACAGGCTAATCAGTTTTTTAGAGAAGAGACAATGTAGGGTCGGAAAGTTTTACATTAGCACCTGTTGATATCAGGCATCATCAAACACTCTGCTGACTGTTTTCCATTACTTCTCTGATGCGCAATCAAATAATGTTTCGGGGCATTAATCAATCCCGTCGGAAGGATCCCGCGCATTCGACTTTCATTGAGAATCGTAGTGGCGAATTGAATGCGTATGTGGCCTATGCAATGACTTGCGGTGGGGATGTACAAGTCAGTGCTTTTCTGCACCTCCGCAGCGATCGCAATTTCCTACATTCGAACTAAAACGAAATTTTCAAAATAAATGTAATGACAGCCACGCTCTTGAAAGGGTATTCTGCTCCTGAGTGCTTAATTCTAATGCGCGATTTCCAGAAATGAAACTTAAGGGGGATTTTGGGTGAAGCAGAGTCGCTTATACGGAACATGAAAATGTTTTACTGCTCTTCTCGAGTAAGATCGTAGATGAGCGGTTGTGGACATGTGGTGCACGCATAAGCGTGCGTAGCTCACTGGTAGCACGAAAGCGCGAAGTATGGCTATCCGCACAAATCGAGGCAGCTGATAGGTACGAAAAAAATTCTTTTGTCAATCAGCCAGTAACTATCAAGTACTGTGGTGTTATCCTTCTACACATCATATCCTGCAGACATCGTCTAGATGACCTGGCACGAGGAAGGATTATCCAGAAACTCGAAAAAGGTCAAATCATGACGAGTGCCGCACCTGGTATCGCTCACAGCGTTGTTTCACGTGCACGGAGAGCATTCCGAACTCTGATACTGCTGCACGAAGGAGAGGAGGTGGTTGACCAAGAACAACTACACTTAGGTATTACCGCTACAATGAGCAGCAGGCAAGAAGAGATCCAGGTCAGCCAGCTTCTTTGATTGCAATTTCATCTAACAGAATTTCAAAGCAAGACATTCCACGCACTACAGTGGCACAACGACTGCACGGTTGTTCCTTTGACTCTCGCGAATCGGCGAGACCGTTTAGGAGGGTGCCAGAAGCATAGCGAATGGACCGATGGGAACTGGGTCGTTTGCTTCTTTCGGATGGGAGCAGATTCATTCTGAGTAGTGATTCTGAACGCAACCCTCATGGCCAGAGGTGGGGGCACGCACATCTCTCAGAAACGTTGTGGAACTTGATCGTTTCAGTGGTCGAGGTGTTATGGTATGGGGAGGCATCATTCTTCGTAACCGTACTGACCTCCAGATTTTTGAGCGTGGGACCCTTAACAGTCGGCAATACTGTGAAAAGGAACCCCTCCTTAATGTGTATCTTTTCATGGCCGTAGTGAGCCCTGAATTCCTTTTTATGGATAACAATGCGCGACCGCATCGAACAGCTTAGGTGGAAGAGCTTCTGACACAAGAGGTTATCCAGCAATTGGAGTGGCCTGCCTGTTCCCCCGACCTGCATCCCATCCAGCACGTGCAGGATGCAATGGGTAGAGGCATTGCAGCATGTCGAAATGCACCACTGACCATCCAGCAATTTGTCAATCGCGCTGATAGAGGAGTGGAATGCCCTAGGACAATAACTCATTTCCAACCTCGTGGAAAGTATGGGACCGCGCTGCAGAGCATTTAGTGCTGTCCGTGGTGATCACACATCTTATTAGGAACGGCGTCACTTCTTTTGAAGTACTAGGAGAAGTTGTGAGGAATTATGTGTAATCGGTACCTTTCAATAAAAATGTCTTATTCGCTGGTACTATTTCGATTTTCTGCCAATTGCTTCCTGTGCAATACCGTAATGATCCCCTATTGCTACGGCATAAATTTCTTCGAGCTCTGTCGTCTGGCAGAGGTACAGTAATTTAAAGTTGCTTTCGTCAGTAAGTTTTGCACACCAGTGGAGTTGTATTGAGGCCATTCAAATTAAACTTCTTTTCGTCGGAAAATACGACCTGGCCGAGAATATATAATTGTATGGCTGATCGGCAATACAGGCTGACCTTCGCCTAATCTCTTCTGAAATTCAACTTCGCAAGTCAAGTCTTGCTTTCCTGTGGTGGTCAGTAGGCCTCGAAGCCCTCCTCATTGCTGCTCTGACAGTGTTGCTGCTCCTTCTCATGGCTCTCCAGTAGTTTTCGACACCGAGAGACCCAACTACGATCAAACTTGGTTCAGAGACAAGGTACTGTTCAAAGTTGCTCTTAGCATTCTCCTCTCGCAGTTCGCGCTTAGCTACGCGGGCGTCCTGTCCGTATAGGGGCAATGTCGTCTGCAAATATCTTTGAAGGAAGCTGAGGGATCTCACGTTTTGTCTCCTAATTGCCTTTATACTACACCATGTATAACAAAGATTTCGATTCTGTGTTTTTTTTCTAGAGAGAGATGTCTGCGAGACAAGTGCATTATGCCTTGATCCCTCCAAGCGCAAATTGTGCTGCACTCGACTTCAAAACCTTGATACTGTCGGGGGTGAAACGCACGCATTGCGGAGCATCTTGTTTTAGACGAATAATAGAGAACATAGTCAAGAATAGTGGAAAAGGCAGAGGAGAAGAAAACGCAAAAGAGGACGCGTTTAAAGAAACGTGAGGCTGAAACTGGGTAGGAAAATTAAAAATTGGCCGCGAATGTGACGACAAATGTTGTTACGAGAATGTTTTATGTATTGGGAATTCGGACAAGGTGTCCACTTGTGGGTGTCATAGCCTTCAGCTAACTACAGCAAGCTCTATGCGCGCAACGTGTGCGCCCCGGTGAGGTGCGACCTCTACAGCCTCAAAGATGCCTCCAAAACTCGTTCCTAAGGGCATGTACGTAAAATAAGCCGGTTTTGCGGCTCTTACTACGCCTTGTTTGATCCGTTTTTCGACCGGACGTCGTCCTATGTGCTATAACCGAGGTCGCAAGTTCATCCTGAGAAATTTCCGAAACCATTTTCATCGCCGATTGTGCGTTTTGGCAGAACACTGGATTAAATACGGCTATGGAAGCGAGCACGGTTTCGAGTAGGTTCCAGAACAATCAACTGCGTCCACGGTCTAACAACACACATTTAAGTAGTGCGACAATACAAGATAATGTTATGTCCTACGTCCATCGATTTGACCTTTGGTAACGTCAAGACGAATACTTCGTGAGCTCTAAAATAACTTTGTGGGCAGGATTTCCTCATTATACAAGAAATCCACCAATAAGGCGAAGAAAGGTATTCGATCGGATGATATCCTGCCCCGTAAAAACTTTTTGGTGGTGCTCTCGAGAAGTTCGTGCGTCATTCGGAGTACGACCACGGATGAATGTCCTTCGCCTGATTTGTTGACTTAATCCTAACACTTGCCCATCTTGCCCATTTTTCGTATCTTTGCATTTTGGAGCAAAATTATGAAGTTTTATTCATTGACCTGAATATAACGTTGGACGTTCCGCCCTCGGAACAGGGCTTCCTTGAGCTCCTATGTGCTCTGTTGATCTTGCCCGAAGTATCGGCCATCCCATAGTTAACCAAACTTCCTAAGATCATATCAAATCTCGAGGCAGATAGAAACGAGTACTTCGTACATAGTAAGTGAAGGTGAAGATTTAATTGGTAGAAAGTGTTATTATGACTTCATAGACGATTTCGAAACGGTAAGGAAGAATTCGCAAAATAGTGTTGTGAGTTTTCGATCTTGGCCCCGCCTGCCTCAGTGCAAGCTCCGACCGTTTGGTAGCTCGACAGCCTTCAGCAGCCTCAGGTACACATTTTTCTTCGGATTCTAGTTTCTCAGCAGAGCTTAATAATGGCTCCGCCTGCCTCACTGCGACCTCTTCCACGGTGAAAGTTTGACCACCCTTCTTTCAGCTGCCCCTAATCATTTTCTACGAAGATTTTCTTTCTAGAACGCTTTCGAACAGAGTTATAAATTTGTGACCTTAGCCCACCCACCTCGGTGAGAACCCCGTCCAGACTAAGGAATTCATCGCATCCCTCTGATGGTTTTTACCCTTACACTTTCCGCACTCGGAAACGTTTTCGACCGAGGTCATGAATTTTTGATCGTAGAACCGCCCAACTTTACGCAGATTCTGCCCTCTTTAAGGGCTTCACCACAATCTCTGCATAGTCTTTCATTACTTTTCCCGCCCTCCGGAACGCTTTTAAATTAGGCTATGGATTTCTCGATCATGGCCCCTCTCCGATTAGTGCGAGCCTCGCAGTTTTTGGGGAAATTTGACAGTATTTTTTCTAATACCTTTATAACTTTTTTTCTGCATTTCGGAACCTTTTCGAGCAAAGGTATATATATATATTTCAAAAAGTAGCCTCGCTGATCACGGGGGTTCAAATTAAGCTATTTTTTGAAACCCCTTGGGGACGAGTCATGCGCAGGAGTTGTTCGGCACTACGGACTGAGCTCACATGTGCTCCGTTGTTCTTACCCTATGCTCGACCCATTCCAAACACGATCAGACCCCTCCAAGTGTTTCTACAGGTACTATCGAATTTCCTGACACACATACAGACTGAAAGACAGACAGACAGACGTGTTATATAAAGTAAGGATACATTACACTGTTCTCTCTCGGAGGGGGAGGGGGAGGCGCGCGATTCACGCGTGACCCCATGAGAGCTCTTCGCGCACGCAGCACCTTTTCAGCACTTTTCTGTTTAGATGGACCAACAAAATTTGCAGTAGTCCACGGCTTCAACATGAACAGAGCAAATCTCTTTACTATGGCAAAAAGTCCCTTCGAGATTGAGAACTCACTTCATAGGTCAACAATTTTCTTGCCAAACGTTCAAAATAAGAAAACCTTGAAATTTTTTTATCTTAGTAAACGCAATCCTTCTGTAAACGTGCATAGTTGGTCATTTCTTTACTTATTCTACTTATAAGTTCTTATTTCTTCCGTTATGATGGCAGGTATGATGTTTTAGCGCGTTTTGTCCGATGACCTCATTATATTGACGCGTGAACACCACACCCCTCGGAGGGGTCCGAGAACATCTCCCCGAAGACGGCGTCGCGCACGCCGCACCCGCCGCGTATCGCAGGATTGCGATGGAAGATTGGAGCGCGCAATTTGTGAGGTAGGGAGTCCTTTGATTATTTGAATTGGCTGGCCGCTCCCTTCAATCCCAATGCGGTATTGATCGTTGCTAATATAGGAGTCATTCTAATTAAACAAGTCTAATATACATAAAAGCAAGAAAAAGAAAGATGAAAAACGATGATGGTGGCCACTGGTTGTGAGTATTCCTAAGGGGAGAACTCAGCAACCATTTTTAACGTGAACCCTGCATTTAAGGCTGATAAAAAGCCATGGAAGGGGAGAGCCAAGTTGGTTTTTAACCGAAGATGTTAAGCCGATGTTGTTGATACCGAATGGTGAGTTTTTTCTGTACCTATTGGTAGACGATGTTTTGGACAACCGAGCTTGCTTTCGAAATCTCTCGATTTCCCAGTGGAAGTTTCCGAATAGTTGTTCCCCGCGGATGGTGAAGCGGCTCAGATTTTGGCCTGTTTATCCCTTTATTTTTGAGCAAGATGAATTGGAAACATTACAACAAACATTTTGGGTTAAGATTTTGTCCAAGACTTGCGCTCAATGCCAGCACCAGTGTAGTACAGAGGAGGATTTGCTTTCGCTGAAACCTGATGGACGCTCAAGCCGACAAAAAAGACAATATTCGTCAACTTTGGCGCTGAAGCGATCTTGTTCTTCTCATGATCTTTCTCGGGTAACAAACATTTAGGCAAAGGAAAATTCTCTGGAGTTACTACAGCCTGATACTATTGAATAAAGCAGCTGTAGCCTTTTTTCTATTCTCGCTTGCGTCCTTAAGCCTTCATCGATGAACCTCACACATTCCTGAAATCGGGTAGATTGTATACCGGTCCTCTATGCTGTCAGGTAAATGCGTAAAAAATCAATAATTTGTTTGTTGCGATGTGTATTCGGTGACATTTCAAACTTCAACTACTCGGAAATTCCTGCTTTTAACAAAATGAAACTCCTCATCATTTATCCCAGAAATATGTATTCGTAATCTAAACATGTACATTCTCTAGCGCGGCTGGAGGATGAATTTTCAGCACTCATCGGAACGAAATAAAAGTTTATGTGGTAAAGTGCCGGAAGGTAAAGTAAAGTTCAAAGGCAGAAGGCCTTATGTGCATCGAATCTACCAAACATCTTTCCCTTTCCCTGCAGTACCCTATGGCGAATGGCCGTTCGCGGTAATTTGAGGGCAGACCTCCACGAAGCGTTATTGCAGAAAAGAATCTCCATTACCAGAGAGAAGGGCTTATGACAGGCATACAGATGACAGAAAGTTTTTTTTGAAAAGAGAAGGGGAACGAGCAGATCACGTAGGATCAGAGATCTGAGAAATTGAACAAGCCGATGGAATATGAGTAACAAGTTTTCCAATTAATTTCGAAGGGATCTCGGTATGGTACGTGCAACACTATCTCTACTCAGATAAATCGCTCACCGTCCAGCCCTGCCCACAATCTGAAGGGCTGAGTAATTTGGCAGTAGTTCCCCTTGTCTAGTACACGATGATAGAATGATTCGGCGAATATTCAAATTGAGACCCATTCCAATCGCGTCTGTGGCCACCTGACAGAATTACTAAATGTTGAATTCTTACAGCAATTCTGGGCCAAAATTATGATGACAGCGTGAGCATGCAATTTCCTTCTTAGTTTATAACACTTCATTCGGTTCCTTGCCTTTTACTTTTCGAAGATCCAAAAAATAACGAAAGCGTCACTACCTCGTAAATCAATCACCACTTTGCATTTACAAGTACTTTTGACAGGTACATCTCCAGACGACTCAATGTAACACGGCAGCTATTCATATTCATCCATAAGTCGCACTAAAGAGTTGTGAATAACTGCAGATCAGAAAAATAAACCTAAAAGGCTTGCGATTGCTTTTAGGGGGAGTGTTCAGAAAGCAGAAAGAAGGTCTGCGTAGCGGTGAAATCACTCTGCGCACAAAATATAGCCGAGGGAATGGATATATCATGAAAGTTTCTGTGCAACGTGAAACACTACCTGCACAAAAAGGTCCTAATACAATCAGAAAGTGATTTCCCCAGTGAGCAGGCTAATGAAAAGAGAAGGATTGGCTCACGAAACTATGTGTACGCCCTTTCCGATGAAATCATCGTAAATCCCTGTTCACCGACAAAAAGATATTCACGTGAAAAAAGTGCTCAGTAAGCAGAGCGACAGGATTTATGCGAATTTGAAAGAAAAAAAAGCGGTTGAAGCAGAACACCGCTGATCTTTGTAGCTTAAGGAGACAAAGTTAAGGAGACCAGTTCGACCTTGCCGTGCGCAGTAGGACACTTTGGCAATTCGAGACGGGCATACTCTCAGGATGGAATTCCTGATCACAGATCAGAAATTGCCCACGAACTTCGTAGGAGTTCCTCAACTTCTCAACCTTCGATCAATGGCTACTTAGGAACCCTGGCCTGAACCCCATAGATGTTTCAGTGAAGTCAATCTTGGGAATAAGAGCTTGCGTTGGCCCAAACGCCGAGATAATCTCGAAAATGCCTTGCAAGAAGCCGGAAGCAACCCGTTGATTCTGGCTGCGTGCCAACCGTCGACGCCGTCTATTGTCGTCTCTGGGATTGGGTAAAGCATAAAGCAACAGATCTCTGTACGAATGTACTATTTTGATAAGAGATTAGCGACAAACACCTTTTTGAAATTTTTGTTTTATGAGCCTCCTGTTCGTTTTTGGGGATGCTATCTCTGTGTCATCATAATTTTGGCCACTCCTCCTACTACTGATTCTAATCTACTGTGCATACCAACACATTGCACGGATCATCCGGATCGTTGAACTTCGCGGCTTGAGCAAGTTTCGTGCCAGGAGGTAGATCTCCATAGATCACCGCGGGTTTCACACCTAACTTCTCGAGGTTCTTGGCGACACTAAAGATAGCCTTTCGGCTAAAGCATACGATGCAGTCACCCGGTTGAACCTTGAAAAAAGAAAGTTTTCTCTCCGATTATATTGTCAATGGCCAAAACAATGTTTACATTATCCAGCGATCCTAGACCCTGGTTCGCTATAGTCAACGAGGTTTTCCTTTCGTAATTGCGCACCTGAATGACTTCCGTTAACTATTAGAAATGTAAATAAAAGGAATACTGTCACATTTTTAACTTTCTTTCAAGTCTTCTGAAACTACGAACTGTACACTTAATTAGCATGGGCGAGACAAAGGGCTTCCGCAGGAACCATAGCTATGTACTTAGGCGTTTGGACCCTGATCGATAATTGAGTCCTCGCTAGTTAGCCGATCTCTATGAAAGGAAAAAGGCATGATTAACAGCTCCTAATGTTTGTGACTGCTTGCGCTGAATGTTTATTTAACTAGTTTTCTTAAAATGAGCATCGTCTTTTTGTAGTACGTTTCTATTTTAATGAATCAACTGCCGTAACATGGTCACACACAAACTATTCTCTTTTAAAAGGAGGAGTCACGTCTTCTGAAAAAGATCAATTCGGTTTCAGAATACGCCGCACTCTACTCCGCTTCATGAATGCTTATGTGGCCCACATGACTTAGGGAGGCCAGCCGATGTTAAAGTCACTTTTTTTGTCCTCGTTGAGGACGCAGTCTGCAACCTTATATAGTATTATAAAGAAAGGAAAGGAAAGAAGTATCAGGAGTATTTGTGACGGCTATGATTCATTTCGGTCCTTCAATTTCGGTTATAGTACGTGGATGTACGTGGATACATGCGCGATCCTTCTACAGGGTGCGCCATAAATATGGTAACAACTTTTTGGACGTCCGTAACTTCCTTGTTTGGAGGGTTTCTCCAAATCTGCACCTTCCCTTATGTTTAGGATATACCTTAGCCCACATAACTACTTTGGGGCTATCAGCTCGTCAGATTCGGAAAAGGGTGGAGCCTCGCAGACATCCACCAACCGTTCCGTATTTGTGCACTTTTTCCGGGATCATTACTCGTTCCAACATTTCCCACATGACAGTCTCTTGAATCGCAAGCGTAGGCAGGTCAACGATAAACTTCAGAACGGTCTCACGTACGACCCCTTTTCCTGGTAGAATTGCTTGGAAAGGAGTACGCTGCGAAACCTGCAGAAACACGAGAAAAATGACTGGTGATCGGTTTGTATGTCCTACTCCTGTCTGTCCTAAACAGATGAGAAGAGTCTACCCCGAGTAAACAATTGTATCCAGATAAGATTTGAAAGTCTCATAAGCTTCTTTTTGCAAACAAGTTGGAGAGAAAAAACAAATGCCGTGCGCGACTAGCGCACGGCACACTCTTCGACAGTCTTTTTTCTAACTAAAGGGTGTTCAGTGTGGAAGAAATGTTGAGGTCCCAATATATACGTATATTTCACACAACGAATGCTGAAGCCGCTGAGAAAAGAGAGATCGCGTCTCGCAGCCATTTTCCCTCTTTCATGATGGTTTTTTCTAAAATCTCTGTCATCACAGCGGTATCGCAAATTTTGGTCGAGAAAAGCAAAAAACTTAATTCGAAGCTCTTTAAGGTGTTTCTGAAATTTCAGCTGAGAGTCAAAGATAGTTTCAGGGATACGATTTGAAAACTACGATGCACTTGCTCACGAATTGGAAGAGATTAAAGCTGGTGCTGAGGAAACGTTCGCGACTTTATCCCAGCTTCCAGTCCTACGAATTTCACGCACCACAATGGGATAGGTTGCTGGATATAGCCTATACTGGAGAGAAAAGCCTGGGCTTCATAACACACCACTGTTGTTGCTCCTAAGACATCATCGAAAAAAGCCCAGGCTGGAGCTTCTCAAGAAGCTCTGCGTGCCATCGTCGAAGAATAACCGAAGCGTCTTCGAGCTATAATTAGTACAGAAGACGGTTATTCAAGATAATCGTGTTTTTGTTTTGTAGCTGCAATGCATAGTAAACAACTCATACGAATTCACCATGTACTAATGAAAACTGCGATTTCTATAGTCCAATTCTTTTGTTATCATATTTATGGCGCACCCTGTAGTCTCCCTGGCAGGTGTCACCACAGTAACTAAGAATTCCGCATTTAATGTCGAAACTGCTCTCCACATCGACGACGATCGATTTGCGGAGTTTTTCCGAAATTTCCTACATGCTAGGTATACTTCAATACAGATATAGAAGATCCGCTCGTCTCGGCCATACACACAGTACTGTTTGAAACGAATCACCATAAAAAGAACATTTTCAAATCTTTCTCGATCAGACAAACTTTCATCAGTTTAAGTTTTAATTACCCTTACCCTATCATTACGTAATGAAAACGTAACTATCTATCAATTCGACACTTAGTAGCGAAGTGCCAACGACGGCTTGGCATCGAAGGGCCTTATTAATTCAAGCAATTTATCAATGATAACCTGGTGATTTTTCTCCCATCCTTCTTGCAACTCTGCAGTTGCCACAGTGGAAAAGGAATTTGTGGGAATATGGGGGTAGAGGCCCATACCTAAACCTAAAAACATCTCCAAATTAATACTGGATCGCCCCCGTGTTAGACAGACGATCACTGGTACTTGGGGATCGAACCTTGAGTTACTAGGTCGTCTACGAACAGAACTCCGTCTCTACCAAACGAAAAACTTTGACTCAACGCTCCAGATGGCGTCGCGCTACTGGTCGAAAGTCGAGTGAAGGTGCATGCGCGCCTATTGAAGTCGAGCTCCTCTGTTTTTCAGGAAAGCCAAGGGCTTTTTCATGCGTCTCCTTTCATGTAATCCAGCGTCGATAGACGACTGTTGTTGGCAGAGTTCGATGGATGATCATCATCGCACTTGATATTTTGGCCATCATATTGAGAGCTGTTGGTATGAGATATAAGCACGACGCATGCGGAGGATCAGCTTCCTTATCGTCGGCAGGAGTGATAACCGGAGTGATTAGCTGGTTCACATGATAAGGCTCTACAAGAGTCATTTCTTTCGAAGAAATCCCCTCCAAGCTTTCGAGACGTCAACAACGTTCTGTTGAAAGCCTTTTCGAATTTCTCTAAACAGCATGTCTAACAAAATGACATAAAAAAGTAAAAGACAATACGTGTTTGCATTGTCTTAGCAAAGCAGCCCAAAGGCATCTTTCATAGTCCACGACCGGTCGCGCGATCAATCGCGCGACCGATCGCGCGACCGGTCGCTAGCGACTGGTCGCGCGACCGATCGTGGACTATGAAAGATGCCAAAGAAGTACGCTACGTATACTGAAGGTTTTCACTAAGATAACCAAAGATCCGACTTCACATTTGTCNCGCGACCAGTCGCGCGACCGGTCGCGCGACCGATCGTGGACTATGAAAGATGCCAAAGAAGTACGCTACGTATACTGAAGGTTTTCACTAAGATAACCAAAGATCCGACTTCACATTTGTCTGAAACGCGGAAGGGTTCACATGACTTGCACTGCTGTAGAAACTGAAGCGACTGACTGTGGTGCAGTTTTGTTATCGACGTTAGTCAACCTGCCCATTCTTCAAGAATGGGAAGACAGGGAGTCTGTCACGCGATATATCATGTCATATCGACGTCACGTGTTTGTTTTGTTTCGAGAATCTATTGCTAATTGATTACAACACGGACTTCGCCCTTTATCCTTGTGTCAAGAATACAGAATACGAACAGCAAGAGACAGTAAACCCAACAAGACCACATCAACGAAATTCGCAGTGAGAACCGACAGGATGTTGTGAATATGCGCTATAGAGTAACAAGTGGGTAAGGATTCTGAAAACCTCTGCTCATCGTTTAGGGTGGAACAGTAGGAGACCGATTTCGATATTTAACACAAAATACTTGCCTACAAAGGGGTCTCTGCTAAGGAAACTAGAAGGTTCGTTATACAAGTACAAGATCCGATACTGATCAACCGAAATGAACGCATGGCCGTTACAAGCACACTTCCTATTGTTTCTCTCATTGTACTATAAGTCTGCGTATCTCGAACCTTCACATGATGAAGTCCCATCCTTCACTCTTTGCTCCCTAGTCGAGTATAGATCTTAATTGTGCAGGAAGTGCTGGTGGGCTGGTTGGCTGATCCTAAGTCTGCTGGAGCACTGCATTTGTTCTATCGGCTTTAATGCCAGACCGGGGGCATTACAGAACAAGAGCTCCGAGCCTTTTCTGAATCTTTGAAGCCTCAATACAGAAATGATGGATGCAAGCGAACAGGAGAATCTCCCGGCTGACAGCTTATGTATTTAGACTTCTTGGAGATGTTGGAAATAAGCTACAGTTCTAAGCCCTTGAAGATAAAGATTGTCCAAAACGAGCAATTCCAGTATGACAGAGAATACCGAATAGCAAAGAAAACACGACACAACATGCTCAGTTCTCAAACGTACCCGAAGCGTATTCAAGCGTATGCACTTATAGAAGTAGGGAAAAAATCCAGAAATGACCAAAATAACCAACCTCGACATGCTCTCCAATTGGCTCAAGCAGCTTCTTTACTATATTGATAGCAGACGGTTCACCACAAAGATGCACCTAGAATAAGTAAGGGAAAAACAAGCACACAAAAACGCAACAATGATACGTACTTCGTCTGCGGCCACACCAAGTAATGCTCGTGTCCAGGCCCATCCGCGCTGCTCGTCACGAAGCATTTGAATTTCATCGATGACAGCAACCTAAGCACAAGGAACTGTCTTTCACAAGTTGTTTTAATTTACTATTGTGCTCAAACGATTCCTCGTAAGTTATTCTACTTCAAAAAATACTACTTATAAATACTATTCTACTTATAAATATACGTAAACGTAAACTCACACGTAGACATATACGTACATAAATACATACCAAGAAGCAATATCCAATAAACGCGTGGCAGGCAAACACACTCCCATGGCTGCTTTCATAGTCCGCCGGCAGGCCGGCCGCCGTGCCACGAGACAGTACTAGAGGGGAGGAGGGCGGCAGAGGGTCGGTCAGCCCCTCGAAGGGCTGTAAACAAGGAGAGACAAGATCAAAAACCATTTGTACTAGCCCCTGGTTGTTTGGTTTTTGATCATGTTCTTCTTTGTTTTCATCCCTTCGACCGACCGCCCGCCGCCCTCCTCCCCTCTAGCATTGTCTCGTGGCACGCCGTCCGGCCGGCCGGCGGACTATGAAAGCAGCTCATCTTTACATCTGGACCACCCTCACCTCAGGGTACTTCAAACTGTGAAGTAGACAACTTTCGACAGACAAGACAACTTTCGATTTGCACTAACATCGGACTATGTATGGGTGCGTTTCATAATTACAAGATTACCCTCAAGTTTGATATTTACAGCAAAAGCAGCCAAGCAGATATCTCTCAGGCCACCATTAAATTCATTACCTTCAATAACCCCGTATACGTCCTTTGATTTACTCAACTTTTATATTAACATTCATATAAATTTTTTTCGATTTCTCCGTTTCATATGTACAAGTTCACCCCCGACAGTACGGAAGGTTTCGAAATCAAGTGCAGCAGAATTTGCACTTGGAGGGATCTGTATAGGAGAGAATGTCTCGCGAGTTCCTCTTATCTCTTTTTTTATGAAGCAGTAACTTGATGAGTCGGTTTGTCGGTATGTCGGTTTATCGGTCTCCGTCCGCAAAATGATCACGATGAAGGTAGAGATAAGAAAACCCAGCTAGATTTCCACATATCCTTGTCATACGTAAAGCAGTAAATTAGTGGATAGGTCAATGAAGTGGAGTGAGTGCTGCGGAGTGAAGTGAGTAATGTGAAACGGAGTGGGTACTCCAGAACTGTGATTTCTATCTGTACTGGCATATTGCTATGTATGTCTATACAAGAATGAAGGTGGTAATTGAGATGATGAGGAGATTAGCACCTGAGCTTCAGGAGGAAAGGAGCACCGGGGTCGATGAGTAATTCGATATACCCCATCCTAGCTTTTTGCACGAGGTAACCGTCCCACCCCACCCTTCTTGAGGCTTAAGTGAAAACTAATTCTTCCGCCCAGAATCGACTCGTAGCACTGGGAACGTTGGCTACCGGTACTTCTCTGCACTGAAGTCTACAGCGTTGAATAAAAACGATACCCTGCCCCTTCCTAACTACATTTTCTACTTACTTGTAAAAAAGAGAAATTAGGTCCGGCATAAGCCGGGCGATCCGACAGGTCTAGTAATATATCCGCAGAAAATGGAAACTCCGCTGATTAAGACATTTGACAATGGTGTTATTATGACTCGGCAACATTTCTTTCATTCATTCATTCGGTAGTACCTTTCGAGGCTTTTGTTGCCCATCAGCTGAACCTTCAACGGATCTTTATCTTTGAGATGAACAGCAACAGATTGAGACTTCTAATCATAGGCATGAGCATCGGCGCATTTCGAATACCTTTTGCACGCCCTGTTAGACCTCTGTCTAATTTCGCGTTCGAAATCGTGCCATTTCTCACGAAGAATTAGTGAGCCAGTTCGCCGATTCCTAAAACTTTATCATAGGAAGAGGAAAGCCCAGAGTCAGCCGGGTGAACCGACTGGTCCCTTTATAACGTGATCAAACTAAACGTAACTGGAAACCAGAAATTGAAACCCTTCAAAAGACATAGCTTCCCTTTCTCATCTAACGTTCTGCGAGCCCTGTAGAGAAGTCTCTCGTGAATAGTTGTAGAACACGGACAAAATGTAGATAGTTTACATATTCAGCTATAACCGATAACAAATGTTGCACATCGACTTTAACGTGTAAACACAGTTAATAAGGGTGGGCATAAGGGGTCGTGGTGAAACAAAGAAAATTACAACATTTAACAAGGAGCTGCTGGAGTCTTAGAGCCACTTGCCGCCACTCGCCTCACATTATGAGAGGTGAGCTAAGAACAGCGCACTCAAGCCGCCAAACTTCGCATTAGCGAGCGTTTTTTTTTTGAAAACGAAGCGGTGATGGTCGAGATGTCGAGGTCAAAATCATCGGACTGATCGGGAAGCGAAGGCTGTGCTCGCTTCGCGGCATTCATGAATTTGAACCGTATCTAATTCAGCCGCATCTACAAAACGTGGAACGATGACTCTCTCACAAGCCTGATAACCCGAAATTTGCGTGTTGAAAGTTGTGGTTGAACCCAGTTTCGACAATATTTGTCATCGGTGCCAAGCCTTGACAGGAATGTGAAGTGTAAAAAAACTCGGAGTGCACTTCAGAGAACGAGATGCTCTCGCTAAGTATAAAGTCAGCGGTTTCAATGTCAAGGTTTGTTAAAAGAGAAAGCTTCCCTCCTTCTTTGTAAGTTGTAGTAAGTCTAACTCTCCACTCCTTTTTGAAACAAATGATAGTTTCCTGTACACGAATATTGACACAGGACTAACAGGGTAGTGCAAACGGTATTCAGTTAAAGTCGTTGCTTACGCCTTTGATTGGAAGTCTCGAACATTGCGGTCATAGAAATAAATACCCTTAAAAAACAAAACCGTTAGACAATCAATATGATGTTCTGAGTGATGATAGCACCTTTATCAGATGTTCTTTATCAATGGACCCTTTTTTACGGGTTTCCTATATTACCAACTTTACGATGGCGGACAGCATTGAAGTGTATGGAGAGCGAAACTGAAAATAACGAAGATCATAAGGATATGATGCTTATCTCGAGCCAAGCATCAGATTTTGTGACGAAAAGGAAGAACACGCCGTCCAGACAGACTGGTTCCTTCATAAAACCCTTGTATATCAACAAAGCTTGTATAAAGCGCTGATTTGTGGGCGTAGAACGTATGAAAAGTCACTGTCTTTCCAGTTACGGTTACAGTAAAGCATTAGCGCTGGAAAGCTATAACGAAACGGTAGATCCCCTGACCGTCGCCAAAATGTTGGTAGTCGAAGCTTTTATATTTTATATTTGTGGCAGGTTGAACCAAAATAAAAACTGTATGCCGTGAGCTTCAGTTAGGTGCTCAGTCATAATATTACCTCTACTCTCATTTGCGTAGACAACATTTCAACCGTCGAAGAAAGATGTGCACTTGGGTGGAAGTTGTCAATAGCATATCTGCAAAGCTGTTCATTCCGTAAGAGCAATGTATGTAGGAATTAAAGCAAAGACATCTACAAAGTCTTCGAACCACCTTCTCTCTTCACCAGTGACTAGATCGCATTTGATCCCCAATTGGTTGCTTCTTGTAAACACTTCTGAGGCAAGTAGCTTCAAAGGTCCACAATATACTCCGCTTTTTGCATCTCCAAAACTAAACGCGAACAAATTAACAGCGATCAAAACGATCAAACACTTGTTAGAAAGGTGAACCGCAGCGCCGTACCCATTCTTTACATAGTGAGATTTCCTTTTCGGTGGGCTACTGTGCCCCTTATCCTTAAAAAGAAGCCAAGCCAACCCGTAGTGGCGATCGTTTTAATCGGCACTAATAATCCGTCAATACTGATTGGCATTCAACGCTGGTTTTGTAAGTATTCACAGAAGACAGCAGCGATTTCGCGTATTTTCCACTTCCCTCCTCTTCCACTGACTTTACCCACTTTACCCACTTACTGAAATGAAAAAGTTCTGAAAAATTTTTCCAGCATATTTGCAATGTGCCATTACTTCCGAATGATAACGTCTTTTGCTGGAAGAAAATTATGGCACGGCCATGCGTCGACTCGTAGCAACCACTGGAAGTTTTTTTTAGAAAATTCCGGAGCAGTGTCAGTGGTACAGCAGCATGCTGACGAAGTAGGAGCAGACAAATCAAAAATTTTTCGTTAACTGCCTTGGATCTCCTGGCTTCTACTATATGCCCTTACTGAAGCACCAGATTCAAGAAAAAGACTCCTCTCAGAATGGTTTTCGAAGCTTCTAGCCACTCGCCTTCTACCAGAAAAGCATCACGAGAAAACTGGCACATCTCGCCCTTTTAGATTTGGTGAAGACTTCCGATCGCATTCCACGAGGCGTTCTATGGTATGTCTCCGAATGGCAGCGAGCACATCGACGGATCTTTCCATCTTCGTTGGAGTACACCAAGGCTTTGCGTTATGCTCGCAACTTTTTGTTGTGGTCATAGATGCCGCTACAAGCGATCTCCAGAAGCCGGCTCCGTGGACGCTCCTTCATGCCGATGGCGTGATGACCGCCAGCAAAGACAAGAACGCGCTTGAGCAACAGGTGCAAACCTGGAGCGACCGTCTGGTTATGTTCGCGTTTAGGCGAAATGTCAAAGAGGCTGAGTGCTAGACCATCGATCCGAGCGAGTCTCGTTCTATCAAGATCAGTGGTACTCAGCTTACACAGACAACATTTACATGAAGTGGCGCCCAATAACCGGAGACTCTGCGATAGGAACATGCATGAGCGTCTCAAATCCAAGACCTGTCGAACCGACATCCGGCCCGTCGCGATTTACGGCGCTGAGTGGTGGCCTGCGGCCGAACAGGTTGAAGCACATTTAGTGTGATGAATTCCAAGATTGCGCGCTGGACAGCCGGAGCAACACGATTAGACCGCATAAGTAACGACTTCATCAGGGAGCAATTCGGTGTAGAAAGATTGATAGATTGTAGATTGCCGATAAAATGCGCGAAGCCCGTTTTCGGTGGTATACTCATGTTGTTCGTGCAACGATGAGAGTGTCCGTAAGGTCGGTCTCAATCTTGACTTGTCCGGAAAGTGGTTCAGAGAACGTCTTAGCCACGCTGCGACGTTGCACGAAGACGTGAAAACGGTTAACATCCACCTCGATGAAGCATTTGTTCGGTAGAAGTATCTTCAATAGAAGCATTTATTCGGGAGGAGTGGCGTCAACAGATCAAAAAGCGGACCCCTCTACAAGCAGGACAGACGCTGAAGAATAATAAGAAGAAGATTCCAGCATTTCTCAAATGTGTGGGAGGGCTGTAGACAGTCGATATGCAGCGTATAAGCAATTTGCTAGCGTTCGGGAAACGTTTAATGAAAACCATTCCCCTCCTAGGTCCGCCGGATTACCTAATGCGCCAGCCATCACTACACGATTTGGCTCCTACACGACTCGCTTACGTGTGTAACAAACTGGTATGACACAGAGGAAAACGGTTCCGCAACTTAGTTTCCATAATCGTTTGGCAGATTTGTAAGATGAGATAGAGATTAGTTTTTGAAAACACTTAGGGCGGTATATATCTCGTTAAGTATGATCATTGCGACCCAGTATCCATCTTATATGGATTACCACAAGGTGCTTTCAGTGTTTAACGACACGCGTTGTTTCAACCGACGACCGACCGACCGATCGCGATGTTGGCCAAGCGTTGACACGTAGGACACGGATTGTTACCACTCATGAGGCCCTGATTCCAATCTGTCCTGCGTTGTCAACGCGCGGTCAGCAATGCGGTCGGTCGTTTGAAACAACACAAACAACGTCGTAAAACTCTGAACACTTGTTGGGTGCATCTCAATTCCCTGGAGACCGCGTTTTTCCAGCGACACCATTCAAGAACACTGACGTCGTCGACTACGATCTTTCCTCTACAATGTGAACATCGGACCCCAATTATGAGGGCAACTCCGACGAATTCTCTAAGAAGACGCTTCTCTCCGTCTACTTCTAGACAAGTGAAATACATTTTCCTTTCACTGTCTTATAAACGTCTTCCACATTTATACACAAGCGTAAAAAACCAGTTGACACTGCCCTTATCCCTGACCAGGGTGGAAGGCAATGACAAACCGAACTTCTTCAACGCTGAATGACGCTCATAATCACATAATCACGCTCTTTTTTACAAGTTCTAAGGGCATCAGAGGTAGTGGGGTAAAACGACGCAAAAGGCGAATGACAAGGATGGCAAGGGTTCCAGAATGGGAAATCCCCTATTGAAAAGAATAGCGTACGGCTACTCCTTGTATTCGCACCGTTTCAAGGCATGGTACGTCTTTCCAGAGTTTGTTGGTCCAGCGTGGAAAATTACTTTCCGTTGAACAGTGCGAGCATCAGGATACCAGTTGTGTGGTTGTGTTAAATCGGAAATCATTCGCAAATCATCCATAGCTTCCAAATGGGGGAAAACCTAGAATTACACGGAAAGAAATTCACCAAATAAGGAAGCGCTAAAGTAACGCTTACGAAAAAATTATTATTAGAGATAAAATAAAGCGATAACTACCTATTCAGCAGTAGAAACAATCGTGGTACTCACTTTACGTGCATGAGCGAGAAAAAATGGGAAGAGGCATTCAACATCGTGACCTTCTTTGATAATATCTTGGAAGAGTACTAGCAGACTTGGTTCAACTCCTCCCTTGGAATATACTGAATTGAACATTGTGGAATTTCGACAGGAAAACTGAACTCACTTTTTCACGGAGGCAATATTCCCGAAATGACCTATAGGCAGTGACGTATAACTTGTTGTTGAGACCGTTTTCAGTGGCAAGATCTCTCACAGCTTTTCGCCGAAAAAACTCGTCCAAAGCCAAGCTCATGCTCGCCTGAGGGTAAAAAGTTATTTCCCTGTTGTATTCACATATATTTGATATATATTATATATAATATTTACAGCATCAAGTCCTTGTGTCCATTGTTCAGATCCAATAGAAGAAGTTCGAGATGGTGTGACAATACGAGGGACGACAAGGTCTTCAATAGCGCTTCCTCCACGATCGGCAGGTACGCCTGCAGTATGAAACTAGAAGGAGCTATTCACACAACAACGATAAAACGAGCCTGTGATTCTCCGCCTTCGAGATGAAGTTGACTTCTCGTGATGACAGAACGCGTTTCTTTGCCGCCATGTAGTGCACAACGTTGATGCCGTCAAGAACATCTCTGATGTTGACCGTGATTTATGTAACAAATACACCAGACGAGAGCCATTCTGGCATGACATCTGGGTGCAAAGAAGCGTAGCCTGCAACGATTATGAAGGATAGGAGTTTATTTTGATGCTGTTTGTTCCTAAAACACAATAGACATTCGCAGTCACCTTCACTCCATCGCTGATTTCAACCATGGTAATTAGTGAGAAAGGGAATGTGAAGCCTACAGATTCCATGCATAAGTGAAAGGTGAGTTCTGAGCGCTGACATCTTCGCTATCCTACTTATATAATCCGCTAGGTGTGCTGTTGGGACACTTAGCGGACTGAAGCGGAGTCCGCACGAAATGCATGTTGAGCGGAAATTCATAACTCCCTCTCCCATGAACCTAGAGCAATTAAATTGAGTAGAGTACAGGCGACACTGTGAGAGCACCGATGATAGGTGACAAGACTAGGCTCCCCCAAAGTGGGGCGGGAGGTGCGTGAAACTAGTAATTTGGACATGGTGCATTCAAATTGCTAAGTGTACAGGCGGCAGGAAGATAGGTGGCAAGACGAGGACCCGTCCCCCCCCCCCTTGCGGCAAATAACTGTTTGAGCGGGAATTCATAACTCCTGT
>UZAF01016170.1:113593-134489 GCA_900617895.1 Haemonchus placei
CTGCAGTATCTGTTGAGATCGGAATTGAAGCGAAATCTCTGCATACGATAGGAACGGCAGTGAAGCTCCTGCATGGCATTCTTCCATCGCGATAACTCGGATAAGCCGTGCCCGTTGTCTTCCTTTTGATGGGTCACCCAGGATCCCGACCGATTGGCATACGGACCATTTAAATAGCCCTATCTTCAGGAACATTCTACCTTTTTATCTTTCCTGGTTCGTCTCTGATTCATTCGTCTTTTTATATCGTTTAATAGCCTCCTATACGGTTATTAGAAAAATCCCAAAGAATTTCATAACGCCCTTCCACTTCTCACGCGCAATGATTGCAAATGGCATTGAATGAGCCTCCTCCATCTGAAAGATAATGAGAGTTCCACATCAGCAACCATGCATATTGCAAGGAAGCCTTCTTATGCAACTAATTAATATCAGGTAATGTGAATTTGATAGATTATTTCTACCTTAAAAATTTCTGAACTTTGGCGCAAATAATTTTGGGACACCCTGCATGTTCACGACCGCTAATCTACGATATAGTCATTCAGCGGAACGTTGGATTATCAGAATAAGATAGTTCTCTCTAGATTTGAACGCTGAACCGCTTTGAGGGTAGTCCGTAAAATTTCAATTTGAGCAGAATTATTGGTGGTTGACCGTAGCCCCGTCCACCCAATGCAAACCCCTCCATCTACGAAAATATGACCACCCTTCTTTTAGCGGCCCCTCAACATTTTTTCCGCATTCTAGAACGTTTACCAGAGAGTTACGAGTTTTTGTTCTTAGCACCGCGCAACCCTGTTCAAACACCGCCCGAGGCAGGGATTTCACCACATCCCTGCCTATCCTCTAATCCCTGTCTTCCCGCACTTTAGACGTTGCTGAACAGAGTTACGAACTTTGATCTTGGCCCGCCCATCATAGTGCAAACCCCGCTCACTTCAGGAACCTGACCACTTTCCCTCTATAGCCTCCAACCACTTTTCCCGCATTCTAGAACAATTTTAAACAATTATAAGAACGTTCTTTCCTAGCCCCACCCTTCTTCTATAGCTTCTAAACACTTTCACGTTATAGAACGTTTTTGAATAGAGTTATGAACTTTTTCAAGAAAGACCTAACACTTGAATGCAGCCCCGCCTACAGTAGGCGGAGCTTCGACGTTCTAGCGTATGCCAAACTTTCATAAATTAAGTCTTGCTCTCTCGATTTGTTTTTTCTCTGGTCTTCACGCTTCCTTGAATCGAGTTGCAATTTTGTGGTAAGTACCGCCCACTGCGAGAACGCTCCGCCCACCGCCGGTTAGTCACTTTCACCTCATTTGTTGATCCATCCCTCACCTTCGCCCATTTTTCCGTTTGGCGTCGGGACCCACTTCAGAGAATTTGCTCAAGACACCGCCTACTGTCGTGCATGCCGTGTCCCCCGTAGAGCTCCGCTGAGCTACGTGCTCTGATGGTCTTGTCCTGTGTCCAACCCATCCCAATCCTAGCCCGAGTTCTTCAAGTGAGTCTTAAGGTAAAATCGAATTTGTGCACAAACAAACAAACAAACAAACAGACGCGAGCGCCTTATGTATAGTAAGGGTCATTATCCTACTATATATAAACCGCAAACGTCCGTTTGTCTGTATGTCTGTTTTTCCTTCCGAAAGTCACGTAGGCACGATGTAGATGTAAATATCACGTGAGCGCGTTGAGGAAACAGTGATGAAATGGGAAGTCAACCGACACTATTGTTGGTACTCTAATAAATCGTAGGTAAGCGATAGTGAGCATAAGGTGCACGCGTTAGCATGCGTGCGTGAGCAACTGATTATGAAAGATATTAATGTGAATAGTGACGTCATCAGTCAAAAAAAGAAACTGAGGAAGAAAAACCTTGGAGATTTGTACACCAGTTTTTGCGAAAGTGGTGCGAATCTTCATCAAAACAGGACAAAATAAAGCGGTAAGATCACGTGAAGAAGATCCAAGCCGTGGCTCCATGAAGCACCTGAACCAGAGTCTCAAGAATTATTAGAGAAGAAGTATAAAAAATTCATACCAGAAATGTTGCTGATAAGGTTTCATTGCATCAATAGTTTGCAATCGTAGTGATGTAACTACGTCTTCAGCCATCTGATTCCACACGTGCCTGAAAATACGAGTAGGAAAACAACCAAGCAATTCAACACAAAACGTATGGCCCCCTCTGAATATTGCACTCTCACTTAAACATTGCCGATGACTCCTCGAACACTGCGCGTCCGCTTGATGAAGTGAGTTCGTTTAATAAGCAAGAATCGCTCCATTCCTCTACGACATGTCTGAGGTACCTGAATAGGTAAAAATTCGAGAAACGTGAAAAGTAGAAGGAAAAATTCTCGATCCAGAAGTACTGCATTCAATGAAAAAGGAACATACACAGCTTGATTCATATATTGCATGACAACAGATTGATTAACGAAGGGACCAAGGAAAAGGATATTTCTATGAAGCAAGAGCTGATGGCTAATGATTGAGTGCTCTTCATCGAACCTCAACCAACTTCAATCAGGGAAATGTTGGCACTACTACTATCCATAGAGCGGAGGTTGTGTAGTGACAAGTGGCGCATTCCTCCGACGGGATTAACGCCCCAAGACTTCATCATTTAAAACTGTCTATCAGGAACAGCAGTGATATTCGCCATTTTTACGGGCCGTGCACTTCTTACCCTGTAGGTTTTACGCCCTCATACCGCGTAAAATATGCGGGGGTTGCAACGAGGTTGGTCAGTTGATAGGACTATAATCGAAAACTATTGACTGCTCTGGATTGTTCTGGAGTGTGAGGAAAACGGTTAGTGTCAGTGAGCAGGTCAGTGATCTGCACTAGGAAGAGGAGGGCGTTGGGCGGAAAACAGACAACATAAAAGGGGGACAGGAAATGGAGTTGTGTTCTGAGTTTTTTTTTGAGTGACCGTCCCCCCACCCACGTCCCTTCTCTGCCGTTCCCCCTCTTCTTCGCAGTAATTCATTTATTTTGTTTATTTTCAGTGTTGCAGATTGTTTTTGTTTTTATCGAATTTCGTTTATTTGTTACTGTTTCGTTTTTTTTTNTTTTTTTTTGCAATAAACGAATTAATACAGTTCGGTGTATTTCTTTCCACACGTTTCTCGTATCGATACCTCACTACCGAACCAGACGTTCGGTACATGGGGACCGAACCGCTAGAGGAGATATCGATCGTGAAACATACACCGGACTTGTGAGGCCGAAGAGTGAGAGAGGCCGCAGATCAGAATACAGTAGTCGAGGATAGGCTCGCCAATAAGGGGCGATCCTAAGAAAGGTTGTGAGTATTGATTAAAGTGGAAAGAACGAGTGACTGGCGAAAAGCGCAGTGAGCGTGAAGCTGAAGTGAGAGCTCGTATTAGCGCCACCGTTTATCGTGTTACTGCTCGTTACTCGTATTGTTCTTTTGCCGCCGTTCTTCGTTTATCGTCGGCATAGTCAAAGAAATGGATAATAATACTGTGTGTTCCAGAAATATGGCGGAGAATTTAGCGAGTCCAGCAGGCAAGGGTCCCACACTGCAGTTGAAGACACAGGCACCGCAGACGAGTAACCAAGCTGAAGAGTTTTCAGTAGTTGAAATTGGTGAAGAATTAGAGAGGGTCTTAGTGAGGATTAGGCAGATACCCATCAGAGTAGGGGAATTGGAAGAGGCGCGTATAGCGGGGAAATACAGAACCAAGTTGTTCCAAGTATTGGAAAGTGAAGCCAGTAACAGGCAAAATGCTGGAAGACTTGAAAGCTAGCGTAGTGGGATATAAGCAGTTTGGGCGGGAACTGTTTAGAACCCTACGCACTGAAGGCATTGACACAATAGATGATCTTATAGAGTATTTTGATGGCGAGCTGACTGCTGATATATGCGACATGTTTCAGACTAACGGTCGGGAGGTTCGAAATGTACTGGGAGAGGTACAACGCACCGTGCGTCAGCAATCACACCGAAGCCCGCCAAAGGAAGATGATCAAATGG
Source organism: Haemonchus placei (assembly GCA_900617895.1). Classification (NCBI taxonomy): domain Eukaryota; kingdom Metazoa; phylum Nematoda; class Chromadorea; order Rhabditida; family Trichostrongylidae; genus Haemonchus; species Haemonchus placei. Next base: position 117,605 of record UZAF01016170.1, read on the forward strand.
ACACGGATACTAACACAGGTGAATTGGAAAGACAATCCCGTAACAGGAGATTGGGGTTATAGAGACAGAATTTCAGATGAGAAGGAATTCGATGATGACAGCAAGCCAGACTGGAGCGCCTTACGGTCTACCCTGGAGGCAGCGTTTGGAGAAATTGGAAGGACAAGCAGTCAGCACATCAGGTCAGGAAGTTCCAAAGTTTATAGCTTTGATGCAGGCGAATGCGTGCATAGGTCCTGGGTTACTCAAGGGGTCTAGGTCGGAAAATTTTGATGGGTTTATGCGAAGATTTGAAAGGAAATATAGGACGGTCATTATGGATGAGCAAATTCTAATCGATGATGATGACCATTTGGATGGTAGGGCCAAGAGTGTATTTTGAGTTTGCTAAACGAAGTGAAGCGGCAAGGGTTCGATGCCGTGGTAGAGGAGTTGAGAAAGTTACTAGCCAACGACTCTACAGCAGGACGACTTCGGGCATTGAGAGAGCTGAGGAACCTGAGGCGTAGAGCGGGTCAAAGCGTGTCGGAGTTCTGCGTGGTGTTAGAGAAGTTGGGTCGCCACGCTAATCCCTCCTGCAGATTAAGTGATAGGTCTATGGAGTATGCCCAGATCCTGTTAGACAACTTGAAGGAGTGGCCGGAGCGTATTCACTTGCTGAGTACACTTCATAGGGTGGAGCCCAGGGAGGCCTATAACGCAGTGAAGGAGTCAGCCCTAAGCATAGAACAATCCAAACTAATGTGGACAAGTGAAGGAGGGCGAAAGTATGATAAAGGGAGATAAAGGGAGTACGCTGTGAAAGAACATGTCGAGCAACCAATGTAGGTATGGCTCGCTCGACGGTGGGCCGGGGCTAAAGTCGATAATTCAACAGCCTGTTCTTAGCTGTTTAAGAACACGGAAAAAAGGTTGTTAGAATTTATAGAAGTCCTGGAACGGTACCCAACGGTTATCTCCCTTACTTGTAAAGCAACAATTTGGTGTGTCGGTTTGTCGGTTTGTTGGTATAAATGCTTGTCGGTTTGTCTTTCTGCCCATCCGTGAAATTTATGATTTCTTTATTAGGTAAGGTATTGATATAGAAAACCCAGCTCTGTTATACATTTCCTTCTTATATATAAAGCAGTAACTCGATGGGTAGGGTAATAAAGTAGAGTGAGCACTGCGAAGTGAGCGGTGTGGAGTGAAGTGGGTACTTCAAAACTGTGATTTCGATCTGTTTGGGCATCACGCTGCCGTATCGGCATCGTTCATACAAAAAACGGAGCTGATATTGCAGTTGAGAGAGCTCCGCTTTTTTTCAACATTGAGCGCTAGACCGCAGATAAGGAGGTGAGCGTAGGTCCGAAATCTGAATATTCCTGGTCATAATTGTGCTCAGGAACGTTTCTTAACCATGAGTATAGAAATTTCGAACCTACGCTTGAGGAGGGAAGGAGCACCGGGGTCAGTGAGCCAATTGAATATTCAACTCATCCCCCATGCTAACTTTTGGCTCGAGGTTATCATATCACCTCCACCCCAGCGCTCCTGCCCTCCTAAGGTTTAGGCAAAAACCATATTCTTTCCCCTAGAACTTTTTTTAAGCACAGGAGCGAGGTCGGCTACCCTTCCTTCTCTGCACTTTAGTCCCCAGTGTTGGATAAAAGCGAACAACAGTAGGGAATGAGATCCCGGCGCACGCCGGGTCATCCGATTGATTACAAGTAAACCACAAATGCCAGTATGTCTGTTTCTCTGTTTGTCTTTTCTCTATTTGCCTAGGCCTACGATGCGGGATTGTTGGTCGATTAGGTGATTTGCTACACCTACCTTTCATGTTATTGACCGATCAGTGGTCACTCTGTTCCCTTTAGTGGTACAGTGTTTCAACTCTTCAAGTCTGTGTGGGTGTGTCGGTGTGTGTGGGCGGTGTATCTTCGACAGGAAACTCATGTCTCCTGTTCCCGTGAACCTAGAGCGTTCAAATTCGGTAGCAGTACAGGCAGCGGGATGGAGAATCTCATGGCTGCTTTCATAGTCCGCCGGCCGGCCGGCGTGCCGGCGTGCCAGCCGAGGTAAAGCTAGGAGGGGGGAGGGAGGCAGACGGGACCTTTCGACGCGGTGGCGTCGCGCCTAAGATCCTTCGAAGGGCTGAAAACAAAGAAAAGCAAGATCAAAACAAAATGTCTTTGCCTATGAAAGCAGGCAATGGCGGGCGGCATGATTAGCCTCTCCCCTAGAGAGCGGAGCGTTCGCTAAAATTGTTAAATAGGATCTAGATCGTTCAGATTTGATAGGGGTAGAGGCGGCAGTATGGTAATGCTGCTGTTAGGAGGTACGACCAGACTCCACCCACAGAGGTGCGGCATACCCGAAAATGGTCAATTTGGATCAGGGGCGTCCAAATTTGGTAGGAGTACAAGCCGTAGTACGAAAATGCTGAGGACAGGGGTCTGGTAGCTTCTTCCCGAGGGGCGTGTCGTACTCACCGCACGCGATCGAGCGTTGTGAAGGGGAAAAAATCGAATTCTCAGCGGAAGAGAATTCGGGGAAAGTTCCTACATCCGATGGCAGGTGAGGCAACTGAAGTTGAAAGAAGAGGGAAAACAAGTCACCAAAGCACACATGAGTTGAGCAGGATTCCGATCATGGCGGACAAAGCGCCCACGAAGTGAGGGTGTTTGGCCGTGAATACATAAGTTCCGCTCTCCTGTGCCGGAGCTTCCAAGTTTGGAGAGGGGGTGGGGGACGTGGGCGGCAGGCCAACTTCAGACGAAAAAGAGGAGACCGACAAACCGACACGCCATGCTACTGCTTTATAAATAAGAGAGATAAGCTAAAGGTTTGGAGCCTTAATTAAGCCCGCCTGAAGGATGCACCTACGCATCCGACTCCCATTCTGGATCGTAGTGGCATATTGAACGGGTATGTGTCTATACAACGACTTACGGTGGCCAGATGTAGAAGTCAGTGTTTCTATTCTCACTAATACAAAGCGCTCGCGTCTGTCTGTTTGCTTGCACGGAAATTCGACACAACCTGAAGAAACACCTGTAGAAGTCGGGTCAACTTTCTAATGGGTTGAGATAAGGTAACAAACACTCTGGCAACAGAGAACATGCGAGCCAAAAGGTGCTCTACCCCCAAGGAGCGGAGCATGCGCCGGAATTGGGCCATGGGCAAATTCTTCTCATTCGGTCTCATAACAGTCCAGGCGCCGGAAAAAAAAGTGCAAAGGTGAGATATGGGTCAACAATCAACGCCGGTGGGAGGAGCGTTCTCGCAGTGGGCGGTGTTTTCCACCGAGATTCATAACTCGATTTAACGAAGGCATTAAGGTCAGGAAAAAATAAAAAGAGTAAGTAGAGCCTAATGCGTGCCGGGCATGCGTAAGCTTAGCGAAGCCCAGGATTGGTGGGACCGTAATAACATTTTTTTNTTTTTTTGTTTTGCTGCCGAGGCGCACCGTGAATGGACGATATAAGCGGTGAGACCACCGAGCCTGATAACGACAGTAGATAATTGGCTTGCCCTCTCCCCTCTCACCCATGCGCTAAAATACACCACCACATGTAAATGAACAGCCTACCATATAGCGTTCATCACGTTAGGGAACGGCTCGCTCCAAGGTGATTCCGCCTGATTTGCAATCTGCACAAGTCGCTTGCGGAAGTCATCAGTGAGGAAGAGTTGTAAATGAAGAAATTTTCGCTTAAAGAATTTCAAGTAGAGTAATAATAAAATTTTCTTCTTCATACCTGCGCAACTTTATCTGGTAGAAGCTTTGCTCGACTTCTTAACGATTGAACCATTGATACAAAAGCGTCTACACAGTTGCACACCGAGTACTGAAACGGCGTGACACTCGACGAACAAGTTAACGAAATACCTAAAAATTTTAATTGAACAGATCTTAACCTGATCAGCTTCTTCCATGAATCGAAATCGGCTCTGCCAACGATCAGGAGCTGAAAGCATTTCATCCATACGATCCAGACAACATTCGTTTTCGATCTGAGTATTGACCAAAAGCTTTAACTGAATCACTATTTTACTCTCATGTCTAATTTGATGTAGATAACTTCGCTTAATGTTAATGCTCCAAAACAACGATATTTACATTATCATTGATAATTGCGCAACTACTTGATGCTGCTACCACGCTTTTAATGATTGTTTAACTTATATCAGTTCAGTACCTCTATCCACTTGTTTAACACATCCTGATCACAGAAGAGTGTGAGGATAGAAGACGAGTACCCGTCAGGATCTATATCTGCAATGACACAAGAATCTCAAAGGTCATACTTAATCACTTTAACACATTTGTTTGGTGGCTGAAGCGGAATTACACGAGCGGGGAACATATTCTAAGGAAGCATGAGTTTTGTAAAACCATGAGGATGGAGACTTGAGATTTCTGTAATAGAAGACAGCTTGCAAGGAGATACGGTTGTACCAAACTGTATGAAACTTCCAACACAGCCTTTTATGGTTTTGACTATGTCACAAAAGTCATCAACAGTGTAATCGGGAATACAGAGAAAAGACCCATACACAAGGAGAAGGTTGCAAGGAGTGACCAAGCCCACTAATACTTAATTTAAAATTTTCCGCGCAGTATTGTAAACTTTTGCAAATCTCGAAACATTCGAAACTTTTCGAAAGCTATCAACATTATGGTGGCTACCGAAGGTTCAAAATAACCAATCAAGTGCGCTTCATTTAACTGTGTCCCAGCTGTTTACTAAATGTTGTGGAGGAATGACATATTACACTCTTGAAATGTTCTCATCCTAACTACAAGAGTCAATACCTCGAAGTTGCGACTCATAAGATAAACATTCATCGAGAAGATGGGAGAACAGCAGTACATCATTCAACACCTGAATGCGAAACTACATCACACAACTACATCGCTTCCACAACGGAAACTTGCTTACAGTTGTGTTAAACTCGCACAACTGTAAACAAGCAAGCAAGCAGCCACAAGCATAACCCACCATCTCTTGCTTCAGAAGCTTTCCAGTTTTCGCTATCGGTAGTTCGGAGAGATATTTGTAAAAAGCGAACTCCGGTGACTTTGGAGGTCCCTAAGGTGTGGTGGTATAACAGTTGTAGTCACATGATAACTTATTTGTACGCAAAATGATTCAGGTTTAGTGAACGTAAACATATATATATATATATATATATATATATATATATGTTTACGTTCACTAAACCTGAATCATTTTGCGTACAAATAAGTTATCATGTGACTACAACTGTTATACCACCNGGTGGTATAACAGTTGTAGTCACATGATAACTTATTTGTACGCAAAATGATTCAGGTTTAGTGAACGTAAACATATATATATATATATATATATATATATATACATATATATATCTGAAAAATCCAAACAAGAAACGTAGAACTCATTTGCAAACAATTTGAAACACGGGAAGGGAGAAGGATTGCAAAATTATTTCCTTGATTCAGTCTTGGTGCATTTCCACCGAGTGATTGAAAAAAAATAGAAAGAAGTAATAATCGTGAAGGAAATAAGAAAAAATCTAGCAAGCAAAGATTAAAGAGACTTTTGCGCTGCAATACTTGCGAATTCAATATGTTGAAATAACTTCCCCATATACCGTTCCTAGATGTCGACTATGTTCATAGCTATACACATTCTATCCTACTTATATAATCCGCTAAGTGTGTCTGTTGGTGTGTTTGTGTGACCGGATATTCATAATTCCTGTTCCAGTGGACCTAAAGCATTCAAATTTGCTACGAGTACGGGCGGCAGGATGTGGGCACTTATGGTGAGTGGAAGAACCGGACTCCTCCCACAGGAGACGGGGCTTGCGCGTAATAAATGTTCGAGCGACATTCATGACTACCGTTCTCACGATCTAGAGCGTTCAAATTTGGCACGAGGACAGGGGGCAGGATAAGGACACCGTTGGTAGGCAGTAGAAAGTGAAAGAACCGGATCCAGCTCGAGGAGACATGGAATTATGGAGGAAGCGAACCATACGTGAAATGAGCATGACCCGATTAAAGCATGCAGTAAAGTATAAATAGAGGGGGATAAATAATGTTTCTAGAACACACGGGGCTTCGCTCATGGGGAGCAGGCGCGCACGAATTGCGTCTGCGAGTGTATGTGTGCTTCGCTGGAAATCAATGGCTCCTCTTCTTTTGGATCAGAGCTTTCAAACTTGGGAGAATGCAGACGGCGGGCCAACTCTAAAACATGACGAAGGAGAATCCGGTGTCAGCCGGGCGATCCGACCCGTAGAAGTTAACCAATGGCAAATTTGTTGTTAAACATACAATCCAGACCCTACATCAATTTCTGAATAATCTTTAACGAACATCTTAATATTTACCGACGGCTCAAAAACACTTCCAATAGTCGAGACGAAAAAAGCAAGATTAGCCTGCATCCAGTTTAAAGTCTGGCTTAGATACCTGAAATGACGTACTTTGGAAATGGTTATACACACGAGTAATAACGTAAACTAAGACTACCATTGCGGTTTCCAAACGTCGCTTGTTTTGCGGTCTTCGCAAAAATGGAAAATGAATCTCTTACCGAAAGGAAGGAGAAGAACTCGGTAGATTTCTTCATACCTTAATATGAACTAAACAGGAAACGCACAATTATAAATAATTTCATGAGTATAAAGGTGGTGAATCAATAAAAACAATTCTTCAATCTAAGACTAACCCCGTTCCTTCCTGTAAATATTCTGTGATGAGATATATCAAACTGAGGATACTGGCAATAGTTTTCATTTCGTTTACATAGGCGCGGGTATCTGTGAATAAACTTTAAGAAAAAACAGTTATTCATGATATGGACGGGTACCAAAAAGTATTTGAAATAGAGCTCTACCTACTAGACTTTCGAAAGGATATTTTATTGCGCAAAACACCTCGTCCAACCTTGTACGCGCAAGTTCATTCAAATCCTGCGCCAAGGCATGTAAGCCATCAGTAAAAGTCGCACGTGAGTTGTCTGTGAGCTGCAATAGAATATTGAATAATTATTAACGCACAGAAACCATTAGAGCTCTCAAATCGTTAAAATGATCGTAGTTAGAGATCATTCAAGTTCTTTGAGAGCAATCGTCGCGAGTATTAACCTCCAAGACTGTTCTTTTATGAGATAACCTGGTAAAACAGGCATATTCTTAAGGAACTCACACGTTATTGAAAGGGTCAAAGAACATAGAAAAGAAGAAAAAGTTTCGGCTCAAGTCACTTTTTCCATAGGATGCACTGCCAACATTCAACTGTTATTGTCACCAGGCATGATGTTCGAGAGTAGCATTCAAGATTTTGAATGCCTAACAGATCTTTATCAGGTAATTCTTCCAAGAAATCGGGTCTTCTAACCATAGACATATGCATAGGCATATATTGATTACCTTTTGCACTGCTCTGTTAGTCCTATAACAAAATTCATGTTCAGAAAAGTACCATATGTTCCAGAAAAGGATCGGCCGGTTTGCCGATTATCATGACTCTGTCATAAGAAGGAGGGAAGCCTAGCGTCCCGGGTGATCCGATTGGTCTCATTGTGAGTTAAAATAAACATCGTTGTTGCGCAGTCTACAATGAGCGCCACATGAGGCTCATTACCGAGGGACAAAATACCTAGATCTTTTGTTGAGAAAGCGATGAATAAACTGAAATTAGTGAATGCCTTCACCGATGATTCGTAATGAATAAAAATCAATGAACTGCGAACTTCAGACAAGGTTATTTGTTTCAGACCTCAATATGCNCTTGTGCAAGTTTACAAGCTTTTCCAAAGCACTCAGAAAGATGAGGCCAATCACAGTTGTTGTTCTTCATTTCCATTCGGCATGAAGTCAGCAATTCTCTGGCACAGTTTGACCATTTCAACCTTGAATGAAGACCCTTGATCTCAGAACTTATGAGTTTAACATGATATATCACATTCTGCAAACGTCACACGCCATCTACCTTTGTAACAAAACCTGTTTTCTTGAGAGTGCCTTGAGTTGTGGAATCAGGTCGGGATGGTCCTGAACAGGGGTATGTTAGATAAGAAAAGGTTTCTCTGAACATCGAGAGCGAAGAACAATCTGAGAGCAGCAAGGAAACCTTCTGAATTGCATCCATAAACGAAGTGACGAAATCCCTATATTGTTTACACAGCATACATGTTTGTTCCTTCAGTGTCAACAAATCTCGCTTGTAACTGTAACGCGATGAAATATTGGAGGAGCACAGCGCTAAAAATCAAAAAGTACTGGTTAGAGTATTTCCTGACAGACCCGCACGTAAGAGGAACCCCATGCACAAGCACTCCTTATGAGTGCATAAATCACAGTACTGAAACCTCAGAACAGTAAGCACAGCACAGATCCAGCGGATAATTACAGATCAAGTTAAGAGTATTGTTAACAATAAATTTGAGATACTTTTTAAAATGAGTTACGNGAAGTGGTGGCCCAGAGTAGTGCATCGATAACGACGAAAGTTAGAAAACCAGCAGAATAGTTATTCTTACCATATATAAGCGTGTGATTGCTTGTCTATTTGTCTGTCACCACTTACCAATTAGTGAATTATTGGCCAATCTTCTCACAGCACACACAGTCCGGAGCCCAACCATAGATAATGGGGAAAATGCGAAGGTGGGTAGGGCCGGGGACGGTCAAGTCGCGCGCGGCAAATTGTGCGGCGAAATTCACACCTATTCTGACGACTTTAGCGCCTATTATTTGGGCCCAATTTTGGTGTACAGTAGGATAGTAGGATTGACTGACCTTATACATCTACCCTACTTCAGATTTGGGCCCCTATGATAAGCGCCGGAGTCGTTCAAATCCGCCACGAACTTCGCCGCGCAGTTTGTCGCGCGCGCCCTCGGACGCACGACTTGAAACACAGCCGGGTAGGGCATAGGCGCGCAGTAATTGAGCAATTTAACAACACTCTTTATGTACATATAGAAGGTTTAACATGGTAGGTGGAGTAGGTTCTGAAAAGGGAGGAATTAGGGTCGAAAATCTTTATTCGTGAGAACCGGGAGAAATTGAGTGGAGGCTAACGAAGAAAGGCCAACTTTTCATAGTAATCGTGTCTACGAATGATGAGTGGAACTAAAGCCTTGGAGAGACAGTCCGATTGGAAACAAATTAGACATGAGTTACCTTCGCTCCCTCTTAACATGGATGTTCAACCTTCATGAGAGCAGGATTGATATAAAATTGCTGCTGTGACCTTTCGAAACCAATAGCGATAATTATCGACTTTTGTGTAATCAAAGGGTGTTCATAACTCCGCTCCACTGGAATCAACTACGACCGTTGAATAATTGACCATACGCTCAGGGCTTAACCTTTGAAACATGAAGCGTTAAAGCCCCTTGAAAAGTTAAGGAATTACACCGCACTTGAACAGATCGATATCATTCAATCGATCAGCAACCACAGATATCGATTTGTTGTGTATGAGGCTAGTTGTTCACTACCTCGCTTCCCTCCAACAAGGAGCAACAGACAACAGATGTACGTTCAGATATGCTCAGATTTACTGTGCGGAATCGTTAACACGTTGACGACAACGCGCGTTTGGGCATTTTTGTCGGCGTGGCACCGACGCAACATTTGCGGCCCCGTCGACCGCGAGATTTCGAAGCTTTAGAGTAAATATAATATACTACATATCGCTACTTAGCAAGTTAATTAATAAAATGAAAAGCACACAAAAATGTTCTGTATAATAAATATTCCGCTTTAAAAAAGCTTATACAGACATGAAAATGGCTGGGAGGGAAGAAAACTCGGAAGATGCTTTCCAACTCGGTCATCTTCTGACATAGAACTAGAATTCCCCAATGCTGTTAAAACTCAAATTCAATAGCTTGCTTCCAATGTTCTCATTTCACTTGCTTATTGATCTCAATAAAAGTGATGTTTGAAGTAGGCTCATAATTTGGTGAGGCTTGGAAAACCTGTGTGAAGATGAAGCATATCTGATCATTTCAAGTTCCATTCTGTTAATAGCTTTGTTACTGCTTGATCTATAATATAAACACAAAAAACATATGAATAAATCACACATGCGCAAAAAAAAATTGCGGAATGATCGCGGGACACATGCGTCCCGCGTTGTCCCACGTGGCCTGCGAAACGCGGGACATATATGTCCCGCGCTGTCGTCAACGTGTTAATCGACACAATGATTTTTAGATATCCAATTTTGTGTGACTGGTCAGTTACCAACAGTTTCTTTTAGACTGTTCAAACACCTTAATTGAAGAGCTGTGGTGAGAAAACAGCTATGAACTTGGTGCTCGATAACGGTCGACCGATTTCCATCAATATCATTCTTTACTTTCGTATAAAGGCTATTCATTACTCATTATTTCGAGAACAAAGTAAAAGGGGTAGAGCACAAGTTAAGGAGGTATTTCGAATTCTAAATGAGAGGGGAGAGAGCGTGGTGGAAGCCAAACACCCTAGTTGCATTGAAATACCAGCTTCGATGAATGTGGCTAATTGATGGGATTGCAAAGAATTCTCATTTGAAATTCTCGGAAGTATAGATAAGGGAGCAGCAGTAGCAGGGTGTTGAAGAAGAATGTTTCGAGACCATTCCATTAGTTTCACATTTGTCTAGGTGATCTGACATGAAGAAGGTCGAACGGAATTCACCAAACGCGAATTCGTAGAACTAAAAGCATTCGATGGACAACATATGACGTTAACGTAGAATTCCTTCAAAAGAATGAGGAACTCCTGACTCAATAACTCCTGTTCTCCTTTAGCAGGGCTTCAAACATTGATTTGTACAAGCGGCTCGCCAATTTTACACGAATGGAGGAGAGCCCAACATAAGCCGTGCGATCAGACTTACTTATAATCCACAAAACTAGGATAAAGGGGAATGCGTTCGTCTACTCTCACCTTTGAAGACTGGCTAGGATTTGTAGATATACATCTTCAATTGTGGCCAAATCTTCGGAAACAACCGTGGCTTCCCCGTCAATTTCACGAGCGATCTGTAACGCAATGATAGTCTGAAGTACGCATGAAAATTTCAATTGTATCAGTGGCAAAAAGACGTGCGCACTCTTATACAAACACGTTTTACTTACCTTACGAACACTCGCTAAAAAATCCATAGCGTTATTTGATGGAAGAGAGGCTAGCTGCTCCCGTAACATTGGTGCGCACTAAAACACCAAGGTGCACAGCACTAGTTAAAAAAAGAGAAGCATTTCAACAGAGGAGATTGTGTGATAACCGATCGATGGGGTACAGCGAACATCAGACGCCTCAAACTGTCACTCTTACGCAACAGCTACCATTTAGTTTCATAGTCATTGAAAACATCATTCATGAAAAAAATTACATATTCCATTTCCATGAATCCTACTAGAACCTAATATAAAAACACAGTGGTTGCGACCACACTACGCATATTTCAATAATTGTATATGGCTCAAACATTTGTAGGCACAGTCCACGATTAAAGTGGTTTCTGAGGTTCCTTCTGGGATGAACCTTTGACTTCCAAGAAAACACAAGGGACGCTGTTGGGTTGAAAAACGGCCTGAAGTAGAGCTCAATATTGGCTTCGAAACCAGCTTAGCCGACGTACACTCGAGCCTGGCGAGTTCTCATGGCGTTGGAAAGGTTGCGTGTTTTTCACCATCCGCACCGGGACGCAGCGTTGCACGCAGGCAGCTTACTGTAGTAAGCTGTAAGCAATGGCACATACGTTTAGACAGCTTGTCAAATACTCCTCCATGCAACTTGTATAGGCTGTTCAGTGGTTTCTACTAATAACTGCGGTAATCACTTCACTTCGCTTCCCTTGCGAGTAAATGGGAGGATTCCGTTATCGACAACATCGACGAGGAATACAACCGGCTCGTCGAGCAACTTCACGATAGTGCTACGAAAGCAGAGAGTCTACAAGTAGCCAAGAGACGACTCTCTTCGAAGACTCTCGAGCTGATACGCCAGCGTGGAATTGCGCGAGCTACAGGCAATTATCAACAAACGTCCGAACTTGCGAAGCTATGCAGAGAAGCGATAAAAGAAGATCTGAAAGAGAGAAGAGCAGCAGTCATGGACGAAGCCGCCGAGGCCGGAAAGAGCATTCGCAAAACCCGACGGAGCTTCGCCAATTACAAGACCAAGATGACCTCCCTTCGTCGTCCAGACGGAACCATTACTGCTTCCCGGAGGGCAATGGAGAAGGTCATCTACGACTTCTACTCGGATCTCTTCGACAGCCACGTCTACCTGCCTACTCACCATCTTAGGCAAGACGAATATATCGCTCCTTCGGTTCTCCCTTCCGAAATACGACATGCCATCACGTCGATGAAGAACTGTACAGCGCCCGGCCCCGATAGGATCAAACCAGAACATCTGAAGAGTATACCACCAGTCATCATCAAAACTCTGGCTAGGCTCTTCACACGGTACCTGTCGGAATGCAAAGTGCCCACGTCGTGGAAAACTAGCAAGACTGTGTTGCTGTACAAGAAGGGAGATCCAGACGATATTGGCAATTATCGCCCAATCTGCCTGCTGTCCGTAATCTACAAGCTTTTCACTCGTGTCATCCTAAACAGGATTGGCAGAATATTAGATGAAGGACAGCCATGCGAGCAAGCAGGGTTTCGGAGAGGGTTCAGTACAATCGATCATATCCACACCCTAACAAGGCTCATTGAAGTATCGCGAGAGTACAAAATGCCGCTATGTCTTACGTTTATCGACTTGAAGAAAGCCTTTGACACCGTTGAGACAGAAGCGGTAATTGAAGCCCTGGGCAACCAGGGTGTTCCTACGCAATATATAAGGATGCTTCGTGAGCTCTACGACAGTTTCACGACCAGGATTTCACCATTCTATAAGGAAGTCATTGTCAACGTGAAGAGAGGTGTTCGGCAAGGCGATACTATTTCGCCCAAACTTTTCAGTGCCGCCCTCGAGAATATCATGCGTCATTTGGAATGGGAAGACTTGGGAGTGAAGGTCGACGGCCGCTTCCTACATCACCTCCGCTTTGCAGACGACATTGTGCTTATAACACCGAACATCGAGCAGGCGGAACGAATGCTGGCCGAGTTTGATAGTGCTTGTGGAAAGATCGGCTTGAGACTGAACCTAACGAAGACGATGTTCATGAGAAACGGATTGGTACCTGATGCTCCTTTCACGTTAAACGGAACGAATATCTCCGAATGCTCTAGCTATGTGTATCTAGGTCGGGAAGTCAACATGATGAACGACCTAGCTCCAGAGCTGTGCAGAAGGAAACGCGCCGCGTGGGGAGCATTTNTGACAGGGACGAATGGAGACGTTACTGGCGCCCGCTCGAGGATTTCGATGATCAACGGGACGACAGGTGATACAGGTGAACTGCGGTAATAACGGAGTAAAAATACAGCAAATGTAATGATAAGCGCGGCCGTTACCGCTATGAAATGGAAGAAGGAAAGTTAGTAATAAGTATTTATCTAAACGACACAGAACCCACGTGCTGCCTGTGCTGTTGGGTTAGGTAGAAGTGAGGGACCCACCTATCTCGGGGCCGCTTGACCCCGCACCTTTTAGGGGCGTGAGTTGAGCTAGAGTTAGTCGTCTCAGACAGTGAGAGGACGAGATAGTTATGGTGAGGTGATCGTCGCCTTAGATGACGATACAACGTCTGTAGTCACGCTTTCGTCCAACCCCCAACTTTAAGACTGTTTAGAGCCTTATGTTTCTCTCAATGAGCTGGTTCGCGTCTTCTTCTCCACTTTCGCACTATTCTAGAAGTTCACTACCATTATTCATCTGCAACCAGAAACCCTGAATTAATCGGGAGCTGTGCTTTTACGAAATTTTTACGCATTCAGTACGTGTTTTATCCGGTTCTTCGAAGAATAATAATTGAGCAGTCGGTTGGCTTTAACGCAGATCTTTTCAGCGGGCAAATTTTCTTTCTTTTTTCACTTCTCAAGAGGTAATCATTCCACCCACCCAGGTGCCCCTACCCTACTTGGACTTAGTTTAAAAACTCACCTGTCTCAAACCGCATTCAAGCGCACAGATGGTCGTGCCCATCCTACTCTTGGTCTCTGATACATGCTAATATAGCAAGTGTTAAAACGTAAGACTGAGTTTATTTCTTGATATACTAAACTTGTGATGGGTGCCCCCCCCCCCCCCCCCCCCCCCCCCCCTCCCCCTCCCCAACTATTAGTTGCAAGGAAAGTTCTGGCCGTTCGTCACGTCAGTTGATCACGATGTTTTGCAAAGAGCAGTCAAAGAAGATTGTGTGTGTCGTCGCTGCCCACCTCAAGCAGCTTGGAATGGTGAAGAAGCTTGACAAGTGGATGCCACACGAACTCACGGAGTAGCAACAATTGAAGCGCCTAGAGGTTTTAAATTTGCTGTTGAAAAGAAATGATGTTGAGTATTTTCTAAATCGTATTGTAACGTGTGATGAGAAATGGATCCTGTATGATAACAAGAAGCGTTCCGCTCAGTGGGTAAGTGTGGATGAGCCACCAAAAACCTTTCCCAAATCAAGTTTACACGTCAAGAAGACAACGATCACAGCTTGCTGGTCCAGCCATGGGTTAATCCACTACGCGTTCCTTCCTCCACCTTAACCCATCACAGCACAGTCCTATTGTGATCAAATTCACGAGATGTTCAGGAAACTGGTGCAAATGCAGCCAATACTAGTCATTCGCCACGGTCCACTGCTCTTGCACAAGGATGCGCGACCGCATGTGTCACAAATTGTCTTCCAGAAGCTGAACGAGCTGCGAATCGAAGCTTTTCCTCATCCAGCTTACTCACCAGACCTGTCACCAACTGACTACCATTTACTTAAACATCTGGGCAACTTCTAAAGATCGAGTATTCAGAAATGAAGGCGGCATGGAAGCTGCCTTTCTCGAGTTCTTGGAAGACAGATCTCCGGACTTCTATAAGAATGGGATGTACAGATTTGCGTCACGTTGGAAAAATGTGTAGAATCGAATGGGACTTATTTTGAATGAAAATGTTCACTTTGAAATGAGTTATGATTTTTGAAAGTTAGCTCACAACACTGGACTCCTGGACTTTCCTTACAACATAATACATTTTCCCTAACTAGGGCAATGGTTCTGATAAAAGTTTTATCCACAACTGTAAACATTAAGTACCACACGATTTCGGTTGGCTGATCAGGCTAGCCAATCATAGAGAAGTTGCTGTGCCGGTGAACCCTACGAGGAATGGACTTTACTCATTGCCAGAGGGTCCCAAAATCTTAAGCAAAAGACATACTTCTGTTTATAAAATTTCGAAGGGGATACGACTGAAAAGACAACGATCAAATTTTTTCTTCTTACGGTAGCAGTCTACAATTGCATACCAACATCACAGATGAAGGGCTACCCCACCACTCGTGCCATACATACGACGTCTCTAATGTTCCTGTCACCTAACGACACATCAAAAGAAGTCCGTGGGCAGGGGCACTGGAACGGTTGTTGGGGCAAATGCTGAATAGCGTGTGTATCGGTAAAGGAGCTGAAGGGAGCTCGGAAGCAATTCAGCTTCCGAGCTCCCTTCAGTAATTTGTTGACAATACAATACAATACAATACAATACAGCTGTAATTCAATAAGTGGTGTCGCGTTCGCTTAGAGTACTAGGTCAATACGAGAGAGGTTGGTTGGGATCATCCTAGTATTTAGAGAGGAAGAAGAGCAGTCCGCATAATCAAGGCGATTTGACTGGAATCAGAGCAAAGAATGACATGAGCCAGCAACGTTTCGAATTCTAGAACAGACGTGTGAGCATGCGCAGAACAACGCCACAGCTGAAGTACTCACTTTGTTATATGTTCCCTCATGAATTTAATCTACTGCAGATAGGGTCAGATTATATCCGTTTGATGAAACACGGAGTGAAGTGCGTAATGTGGAGTGAAATGGAGACCCAAAACTGTGATTACAATCTGTACTGGCATCGTGCTATGTATGTCTACACAAAAATTGGAGGTAATAATGTAGTTGGGACGCCTTTCTTTTCAACATTGAGCGATAGAGCCCAGATAGGGAGGTTTGCCCATAATTGTGCTCACAATCAGGAACGTTTCTTAGTCGAGAACATACAGTTTTTTGGCCCAAGTTTCATGAAGAAAGGAGCAGCGGGGTGGGTGAGTCAATGTAATATTCAACTCATACCCCATTTGCACGAGGTAGTCATCTCATCCCAACCTCGACGCTCATCTCTTTTTAAGGCTTAGGGTTAAAACTATATTCTTTTGCCTAGAACAGATTCCCAGCACAAGTAAGGCCGGCTATCCCTCCTTCTCAGCACTCAGGCCTCAGTGCTAATTAAAAGCGATGGCTCAGTGACTACATTTTCGAAGTACTTTGTAAAAGTAAGGAATGAGGCGCGCCGTAAGCCGGGAGTTAGGAGCCGGGAGAGGGAGTTTAATCGTGGAGTTTTGCGAACAGACACACCAAAACCGATACTCCGACATACCGACAAACCGGCACACCATGTTACTGCATTACAACAGGATGAGGACTGCAGTTGCCACTTTAACTGCCCAGCTTTTATAAATATTCATTTTTACAAGGTTTCTCCTTGACACCTGTTGATTCCCTTATATCGAACTTATGTAATGAGAGCTTTTCGGGGTCTCCTCGATTATATCTTCATCTGCGCGCAAGTAGTGTGCCGTGACATCGTCAAAAGTTGAAAGTAACTCCGAACAAATGAATAAGAGAAATAATAAATAATAATATAATTCGCTAAGTGTGTCTGTTGGTGTGTCGGTGTGTCTGTGTGTTTGTGTTTGTGTGTGTGTGTGTGTGTGTGTGTGTGTGTGTGTCGGTGTGTGTGTTTG
>UZAF01016171.1:4705-28922 GCA_900617895.1 Haemonchus placei
AGCGACGCACCAACACACACGCAAGTCTCAGGGTTCAAATCCCATACCCGTTATCCACTGATAACGCCATGCCTTCCATTTCTTCGAGGTACCAGAATGTCAAGCAGGATAAAAGCCCTGACTTACATAGGCTGGTCACCGTGAGTCATTGTATAGACCATACACGCGTGCTATCCACACCGAGGTTCTACGGCACACGAATGCGATATCGGAACACATATAAGGGACTGATTAACGCCAAAGACTTTGTCTTTTGTCCTTTCTTTCGAAAGATGTTCCTGATCCTTACCTATCGTGTGAGGGATAACACGGGAGGTCGCACACCAACTGACATCTGTCACCATTACGGGAAAAAGTAGCTACACTGAGTCAGTGAAGAAACTGAAAAACCTCAACAGGATAATACAATTCCAATCGTTGTCGATACCTTTTATTTATGATTTGTATTCAGTGTATTTTAAGTGAAGAACTCTGTATTCACGCACGGCACAAGTAAGATCAGAAAACATAAATGTCATAAACTCATAACTGCCTGACATCATTCTAAAGCGAACGCTAAAAAAGTTTTTAAGAGTACTTTCTAGTATGTCAAAGAAAAAACAACAAACACATCCAAATCATTTCATCGAGTATTTTAAAAACTGTGATCATCTTCAGAACATTTAGCCCATGAAAATACCGTCTACAGCACCCATCAGAGCTCCTTCAATTCTACCCATTATTGCACCTGAATGGAAGGTATACTCAGCTTCTGAAAATCAAAGTTACATATTTCATATTTCTGCCCACTCCAAAAAGGCAAACTAGCCAGTGCTGATGATTGATTTTGTCAAATATTTTTTGAGGTACAGTTGGAGTACCTGGTTGTGTTCTGGGTTTATGAAATAAAAGATAAGGGTCGATCATGCTCAAATTCTGGCAGATGTTTTTCCGGTACGCGTGCATGAAGAGAATCGCTCATATTTTTTAGGTATATTTTGATCCCGGCCTGGTCTAATGAAGGCGGATCAGAGTGCATTTTGTTCCTCTCCGTCGTCGTACATAACCGGTTTTCTTCTTGTGAATTTTTCCAAGTATTACTTTCGTTAAGCTGTCAAAGATTGCTTTCAGCGAATCACGGAATCCCTAGTTAAGCAAATGGAAAAGTCCGAGTTCCAGCTGATGTTTGTGTTCCTATTATGGTTCGTAGAATTGTGATACCATCTCCCAAATCAGGAAAATAGATACGTACTTGCATCATACCCTGGTTCAGGGTCTCCATAACTATCATATCCATAACCATACTGAGCTAAGGACAATGCCACCAACTGGATAACAAGAAGAAGAAGAGCAGCGAGTTGATTCATTTGCTGAAACGATTTCGGATTGTTAATTGATCAATGATCACAGCAGTAGGTACGGCGATGGAATAGATGGTGACGACAACTAATATGTACTAAGAAGGGTGTGGAAAGGGTATCATCGACTTCACAATGTTCCAACGAACTGTTTCATCAACTCATAAAAAATATTAATATTTATAAAGTAATCTTGAAAGCACAGAGGCTATAAAAGGCTTATAAAGGCTGAACAAATTATGTGCGCTACTCTGCGTCCGAGCTTTTGCGTCCTCTGCCCTCTTTATCGTGCGTTTCATCTAACAAAAGATGATGTTGTGGGACAGAGGAATCAAGGTTAGAGCCTTTCTGCGCTGTTGGAATGCACTTCTAGACTCGAAGGCTTGGTCTTAGCGAGTATCGGTCTAGGACTCGGTCGCTAGACCGAGAGTATGTGATATTGCGTCACTTGGAACTACACCACCTCCACCCAGGTGAAGGAGTGATTGGTAATAAAAGTGGATGACGGACCGTATGACAGTTGATAAAGGATAAGGAATAAAGTTTTTTTGAACACTTCCGTCTGCGCACTAGACATTCGACTTTCATTCAGAATTGTAACCGGAGAATTACCGAACTCTGCTCAAACCTCAGTCCAACAAACTAAAGCAAACTGATCGAGACTTGTATCGGTTCGCATCATACTTATATATTGAAAGATGTAAACTTCAACAATACGCCAGTTTTTTGAACGCAGATAGTATTTGGAAGCTGTGATGGAATCTTCTGTAGACTGACTTGAGAGCAATACTTGCTATTCTGTCACAATACTGAGCTGGGAAGAGCGAAAGAATAATACAACGACGTGACGAAAAAACGCCGTCCGGGAAGATTTGAATTCTCATCATGTAGCGAAGGCATCAATGAAGGGCAATGTTTCAGTGTACGATACTGACAGGTCACACCTTTTATTGTGAATGACATAACCTCTGACGGAATTCGCCTTCGCCCTCTTCTCGAATTCTAGTTTGAACGATGTAAGTAGTATAGCTGAAAAAGAACTGCAACTAACATATGACTGATCGAAGTGAGCGAAAAGGAAAAACTCGTGCAAAAAGTCTAGGATCTGGAAGCAACAGAAAGCCTTATTGAATGAAATGGATTGGGTTGTGGAGGTACGGAGAAAAGAAAAGTCATGCTTGATCCTCGGGACCACCATGCCCAGAATCCTTGAGCAAGAAAGCATAGCCGCTAGTATAGCATCTGACGGACTACTGTGGAGCTTTAATCGAAGCAAGCGGTCTGAAGGACACAGAGGGTCAACACCCGAAGGGACATCGCGAAGTCAGGAAAATAGCAGAGTATAACTTGACCAGACAGCATGATCAAGTAAATCTCATGGAGCCTTCTGGTATTGCAACCTCTCAGATAATCAGTTTTTCAATGACTTCATTCAAATCATCGTCTTTCAAAACAATCCTCTCACCCTTTTTGTAACACGAACCAATCCTCCTACGATACTCAAGCAGAAAATTCATGACCATCGAAAGTAACCATGGTTTGCACGATGCTCAATATTCCTAGCGGTTATTCTGAGCAGAGACACTGTCACTGTTACATTTCACTTCCTAATGCTTCAAACAAACCACAAACGTGATTTCGAGGCCTTTTCTTCGCGAATCCGATTTATTGCTACTCCCAACCAAGGTATTTGTCATACAGAGCAGGAATGCAGTCCAAACTGATCCATGATGAATGTTACTAGATGACTTTCATTAATCAGCACTCCATAATCTACTTTACAGAAGAATACACTCATACATGGACTATCTCAATCATTCATCCAAGCCTGCTATTCCACGAGAAGCTCGATTGCTGGCGTTCGCCGGAGCCGAACATTTGTTTTGCATTTTAAATAGAAATCCTAACGTTCCTGGAAAATACAGGGAATCCTACAGAGATGCAATCGGTTCACGGTTTTTGTAATAACGCGAGTACACGGCGTAATCCGCTGTTAGCAACCAGCTGACCTCACGAAAATTATGCCGCAGAAATTGATGTATTGATAATACTATCAGTGCGATGAAACTCTTCAAATCGGCGTGACCGCTCCATCACGTGCATTATATGCTGGCGTAGGGGACTGGTCACCAGCGAGTGATGGCGTACACTCGGGTTCAGGACCTTATCACAAAGGAAAGGCTACTTTGGAACCTCCTCAGACAAAAACTCTTTCGAACCACTGAAACCACTCAGTGGCTCTCAGAATCGTTTGTCCATTTCATCGTAATCTTCTCGTACTTACAATTAGACAAAATACCACTTTAACATGAATACATTTCATTAGGAAATAGTCCAGGGAGAAATTTTCTCGGAGTTTTTTGTTTCCAGTCTTCTCCCAATCTTCCACACCACGAGCTGAGCTCAGTCATGTGAATGAACTCATGAAAAATTTCTTTTGCTATCGTTTCGATTCTCTATCTCTGCCCTATACAATCTTGGAATGGGACGAGTAGGAATGCTCAGAAAATAGCGGTACTGATGGCAATTCATTCCGGGCTTTACCTTTGAGTATAGCAGTCCCTTGCTAGATGGTTTCACTACTCAGGTTCCTCATGGCTAGAAACTCTCACGAGACCTTTGTTTCCGGTCCCAAAAAATACGGTACGGGCTTGGATTCATGTCTATGGTTCAAAAAAATTAGCAGTAGATTTAATGAAAAGGNGGAGCCATGTCCATGTGTACGATAACGCCAATAGTTTTTTCGTTGGTCTTGTAGTGAGTCTTTGTTCAAAGCTAATTATGGGCTTAGTGATTCAAGGGACAATAAACTATGAACACATGGCCCGATTATGAGCCCAATAGTTCAAGTAGAAATTTATTGTAGACGGATACTGTGTGCTGGCAAGCATTGAAAGGGTGACGTAGTGTAAGTTTACATGAAAATAAACTTATAGCGGAGTTACTGTGGGATCCTGTCAAAAGGATGTTTCAGATATATCGCTGTACGTTGGTTGACCACAAATATAATTGAAAATAGATGCCGGATCGCACTAAATAAAACACTTGACATCCAGATATCATCAACGAACGGTCCACAAATTGTTATAAATGAAACAATGAAAAGAATGATCTGAAATCGCAAACAACTAAACTCGTATGGATGCGAGAGTGATTTAGTCAAACAACCTCACAAAAATTCAGCAATACAAGAGTTCAAATCGTCTTACTCAATAAGTATTGTAGCACATTCAATAGATCTATGAAAAACTTTCAGGACATCAACTCTCGGGACCATCGACGGAAGAACTCTTGACGAGACCTTCCTGTCGATGGACATGTCGAGTAAATAGTATCCATGACAGACTTATGACATTATGTACTCTGACACGTGATGTATTGCTAGTTGTGCTGTTTTTTGAATCCTCTCAACTTCTTCAGCGTTCGCCTTTTGTGAGCGCATCGTAGACGACATGCTGCGAAAAGTTCGAAGTCTTCTTGAAGAGCACAGTCCGTCTCACAACCAAGCAGCTACAAAAACCCGAAAATTAATTATAATTCCAAGTAGTCGGGAATCAAGGTTGAGCTGAGCCTCTTGTACTAGTAGATATTACTAGCACTCTTTTACATTATCAGTACCTGATAGCAAGCATTAGATAGTAAACATAGCTATGTCATTTAGTCTCCCAATCCGCGCTTAGAATTGACCTTTTGAAGCATGATATTCCCCCGACAAACGGCTCTAGCCTACGTCAGAGGTACGTCATCAGTATGCAGACCACATGAGAGGGATGTAAATGTTAATTACAAAAAACATAAAAATGATGTAGTATGTAGATTAGCTCTGTTTTGCGCTGCAAGGATGTGGCGTAATCTTGTAACCCAATGCTACCAGCTCTGAGCAGCTGTTTCTGCCCTGCCTCAGCGAGCAACAGGTAATTCAGATGAAGAGACAAACCCGTTTAGGGTTCTCTCTTTAGCTCTCTTCTCCCATCGGAATTCAGGCCTATTAGGTGATTACAAGCTCTCTAATTTTACCCCCAGAGTATAGCGAGAGTCACTCAGTTCTAATAACCAAAAGGTAGCTTAGGTGAGAAGTTGTATTCGCCTAAAGGATTCAGAAGATGTCCCTAATTGTCCATGACTACCTAAGGGTCACGTACAAATTCCTTTGCTACCAGGTTTATGAGAACTATAACACGGGGAACATTTTCTAGAATCATTACCGAAAGCAGTACTCTCACGCCAGATCTGCACCCACATGCTGGAGATGTTGGAGATGGTTGCGATTGAACTTTATTGTACACATTAAAAATCAATATATTCTGCCCAAATATCTGAAGAATGAGGGTAAGTCTCATAGAAAGTAGCCAACCTCTTCCTTTTTTAAAAGGCATCCATATGCTTTGTATGGTACCATACAATTATGGCATGGGTTCGGATCTTGAGATGATTCACTACAGCTTACCAAACATCGTTCGAATATAGCTCGACGTTCGGCTTCGGCTGGAGTTTCGTACTGAAAGTAGCTTTCATTTGGCATATTTTACATCCCTTAACTGTATTGAAAGCTTCGAACTCTTTATTCCCGAGGTACGCTCCACATTCAAATTTTATTCAAAATCCCAGCTCTATTCGATCTGCAGTTTGAATTCCTCAGGCAAAATCATATACAACGTATAGCTTTTTCCCCTCCAGCTCATTCTTCAGCCAGCGCAAATAGGGCGATCGAAGGGAAGGACCGAATCGGCTTGAACATGATCCCTTGAGGGACTTGTTCCCTACGTGAATGTGGGTTCGGTAGCGGACCAGAGGCCGATTAGCTCCCGTGATGACGAGAATAGCACAAAAGAAACCTCTTCGGACAAATATGTCTATGAATCCGATCATAGCATCATATATGACGTTGTTTGAAAACATAAAATGACTGATTTGATGTAACTATAACTAACCCGGATGTATTTACATCCCTGAGCTGTGGCTAAATATAGAAAAGGAACCAATAATATCGCACATCTTAACTTCATATCTGAAATCGGATGAAATTTCTCATGGCAACACGAACAGACTTATGCTAATTTTATCGCACGAAGTGAGAGGACTTAAAGAATTACAACGTCAAAGCAATCCTCTCAAGAAAGCAAGAGAACAGAAAGCAAAAAGAAACAGACACACTGACCAAACAGCAGACCAGTGATGGATGTGCTCAGTCAGTTTCACAGTAGTTCTTAGTTGTCGATTCTCGAGCTGGTTTACAAAATAGCCGTAAATCATATCGTAAAATCAGTTGAATAGGATTGTAGCAGAGCTCGAACCGTAAAACCACCAAAAAGCTTTCTCGAAGAAAGTATTTTTCGAGGTTTTCTGTGTCGGTCTCGTTCCGTGCTTTGTTCTAGGCATCCGATCCCGAATTGACATTTAGAGGTAATGGAAGTACTGAAGTGAAGCATCAGGAAAAGTAGGAGAGAAATTACTATGATTGGCTTGGAGGGCAAGGTTTACAAGTCTTTAGAGTCCGTTCCTCCCTTGCACGTCCCCCTGTCAGAATCCACTACCTCATACCCATGTCATCATAACGATAGGCACGATGTCACGAAGGGTCAAGTAGAAAAAAGGCCATTCAATTTACAGTAAACGTTTGTTATTACTCAACTTGATTTATAAGTAATTTTGTATCGACCCCAGCGAAGAGGTGCCCAAAAACGGCCTAGGATTGATCCACAGCAGTGATTTCGTCTGAATTTGCATAAGATCTTCAAACCACAGGGGTTTTTACCCCGATCAAGCTTTCAATCCGGAAACTGGCGTCAATACACTAGAAAAATAGATCTCAATTCCAAGTGGGAAAAGCATTAGAGAAAAAGAGGGAGAAGATGAAAGAGGGGAGGATCACTTTTTCAATTGTTAAGATACAGTATCAGTAATTCTACAAATGAAGTACACAGTAAAGTTTTTTTTTGATCCTAACCGAGGATAGTGATGACTGGTCAACGGTTGCGGTCGAGGAAAGCGTGATTTGTAGCAGGCTCCGTGAGACCTGAGCGATCAAGATTTTCCCGTAGCGAGGCAGAAATTAATGCCCCACTGATAATGCATGGGGGTATCACAAATGTCACGCGCGATCTTGTTTAGTGATAGATGCGTTCCGATTTATTGCTTTTTTGTCAATTTCTTCGGGATTCTCGCGTTATCATTCGGGAGCCGATAAAAACTCTGATCTCTGGGCATCCTCAGCCTAGACAGGGGAGAATTGACACATCATTGCTATTTAATGATTCAGCTTCGGTAACATTTCGTCCACGTGAAGTGATAGCATTGAAATTAGATTTTACTGTAGATCAATACGGAGATTCATTGGTGATGAAATGGGACTTATGACGAGTGGCCTCCTACACATTGTATGTAGTGGAGGAAGAGGTCCAATCCCCGAGCAGATCCCATTCGGAATCTTATCACCACAGATAACGCTTTAATGACAGATCTATCTACATAAAGCAAAAAAGAGAATCATCTAAAGTAAAGAATAGCTGAGTGTATGCCTCAGTACTGCAGCCTTGCTCTGTTACGAAAATTGAAGAGTAAACTGGCGTATTCCTCTTTCCGAGAACGGGAATCCGTAAAGGGAAGTGCGATTAGCCGGAACAGTCTAGTTAGTACCTGGCTTGTGCAGTGACTACTGAATATGTACATATCGCTTTCTGCTTCCTAGATGAATTAAATTCCATATCTAAACGGTTGGGTCGGTATCTTAGCCTGTGGGACTTGATTTAGGGTCTCACGGAGGTAGAAGTGCCAATTTATCACCGTATTTTCGTCACTGGTCGCAAAACTTTGGCAGATTTACTGACATGAGCATGCAATTCCAAAGAAAATTCAGTGAACGAGAGTAGGCGAGATCTAAAAGTATTGCAGCACAAAAAAGAAATAGTTCCGCCCGAAAAGCTTTCAAGACGATATTGGAGAGGTTAGTGGGTTTGGTCAATGTCGGTTGTTTTTTATATGCCTTAATAGGAAAAGTGCATTAGAAGAAACAGGGATATTCGTAGGTATCGAGCAGACTAATAAGAAAGAAATTGGAGAAAAAAACAAAGTTGTCTACTTTATGAATGACCCTCGGGAGGTATGGAACATGCCTGGGCTTCCACCAACTCCATACATACCTACGTCTNTATTGCAGCATAAAGGAGAAATAATTTGGCTCGAAAAGCTTTCAAGAGTGTATTGGAGAGGTTAGTGGGTTTGGTCAATGTTGGTTGTTTTTTATATGCCTTAATGGGAAAACTGCATTCGAGAATACAGGGATACTC
Organism: Haemonchus placei; assembly: GCA_900617895.1. NCBI lineage: Eukaryota > Metazoa > Nematoda > Chromadorea > Rhabditida > Trichostrongylidae > Haemonchus > Haemonchus placei. The sequence goes on from UZAF01016171.1 coordinate 13,329, forward strand.
GTAGGTATTGAGCAAACTAATAAGAAAGAAATTGGAGAAAAAACAAAGTTGTCTACTTTATGAACGGCCCTCGGGAGGTATGGAACATGCCTGGGCTTCCACCAACTCCATACATACCTACGTCTTCTCAGTATATGAACAGGACCAGTCCAAGCAAGGAATTGGCCACGCCCTACAACACTCGTGAAGTATTCTCAAATTCCCCCTTGAGCGATAGTGTCATGACGTCATTAGTCATTTTATTTACAATAAACAATACCAGTTACACCAGACATGCAATGTGTTGTGCGTATGGAACACAAATTCAGGAAGTAATAATTACGATGACAACAACCCAGGTGAATTTTGCCGCCTACACTAGCACCTACGTGAATGGAGGCTCAGAAATTCACTTTTTCCATCATATAAAACTTTTATCCCCATCGCCCATCTAATGTAGAGGGTTTCTCGCGTATCTGTAAGCTCATAAGAGAAAATCTTGTGAAAAAGATGAAATACGGCACCGCTCTTGAATGAAGAACTGACGAGTCCACGGTAAGTTATTAGACATTTAAGAAAGAGGTGTTCTTTCGCTCCCGCATTGAGACCCCGAAGGTGTTATTAGACTACCTAAAGTTAAGTGAAAGGAGAATCTTATTCACGGAATGCTTCTAGGTCCCAGACTACCAGACTACATATTGGGTTAGGGGACGTTATTGAGTCAGAAAGGCAGAATCTTAACTGAAGATAGCTTCTGGTCCGCGACTATTAGGTTTTTATCGGGAAAACTCTCATCAACACATCAGAAAAGCTGACCTTCTCTTAAGTACTAAAAACGCCAAAGAAGAGAATGAATGAAGCGAAAATTGGGTTAGAAAAATCTCAAAATTTGAAATCTTCATATTTTAAAGCAGTCCCACCTTCAGAGACTGCCACGATCTTAGAACTAAAACAGTGCGCCTAGAGAAAGAACTTTAACGGCTTTGTGAGGGAACGTGAGAGCTGAATTGCTCCTTGCTGACTCCCCTTCCACAATGCCGATCCTACCAAAGTCGATTTTTTCAGAAACCGATTCGATGGCTGTCACCGTTGCGGACCAGATGCGGAAAGAGTGAATGAGTGAAATGTCTTGCTGGAAGTACAATAAATAACATTGATTACTGTGATGCAGAGATACTGTAGTGATTACTGTAGTCAAAACATACATATACTGCGAAAAATACAAAGGGGATTACATCGAAAGGTTATAGCGTTCGATTTGGGTGATGACCAACTTCACGAAAAAGGACCGATACTCACCGTTTTGTCAAATTAGTTTACTATCATAGCAGGTCTGCATCTAAATAGCCTTATTACCTCAGAACCCAGCTCACTGAGGCTTAGAAACCCTAAACAGGTTCCGTAGGCGTTTAAGCTTATGGTAGTCTTATTCTATCCTCTATTTACAACATTTCTAATCCAAATCCCCTCGATACTGCAAATTTTCAGAACTGTTATCCGCAATTTGCGTCACGATGGGTGACCATGTTGCCCCCACATCTACCTAAAGCTGCTTAGCATACCAAATGGGTCGCATCCTGAGTCACATCTTCCTCCAACGATGCTATTTCTAGAAAGTTGATCTGCTTTAAGAAGCCTACTAGTATGAATCGGGATTTCACTTAGTTGATTGAATCAACCCGAAAACAAGTCTTCGCTGTTTTGGATCAGGACACGCCTCTCAGACGATTAAGTCAACCCGAAACTGTTCTGGATCTAGAGACCCTACGTCAGAGGATTAAATCAACCCGACAACGAAGAGCCCACTGGTTAGGGAACCACTTAACTGATTGAATCAACCCAAAAGAAAGAAAGCGTTGATCTGAATTTGATCTGGCGACTAAAGCTTCTTTTACAGATCTTGATGAAGATATTGACAGCTACATATTCATACCAATTGAATGATAACTCGTTAATATATTACTTAGTGGCAATTACCAAATAGAATGTTTACACAAAAATTCTCGGTAGAAGCACATAGTTGAATCTTCAGTGGATCTACTAGAGCAGAAATGAAGTCCCAGTACGTAAAATTGACGCACTGGAACAGTTGGGACTCCTGCAGTGAGGATAAAAGTCAGTGTGTAAGCCATAAACGAACACAATACGCCACTACGATTTTGAATGGAAATCGCATACTGGGATCATTCCAAAACGGGACTTAACAAAGTCAGTGGCATTATTCTTCATCCGTTATCCTTCAACTTTCCAAAGGCTTAACGAATGAAGGTCACTATACAGGCAACCTGAAATGACTCTGAGGAAATGTGCCTGAACACCGGCATAAACTTTCAAGAGCTCATTACTTATATAAGATGGGTATTATACAAGAGCTACGAATTAGTGCAAAAACCTATGCGACGCGGCTCCGACTGTGGAACACCTTTTCATTGCGAAGCACTTGATATGTTTCTCCTTGTGGGTAATGGGCTGGAAAGACCTGAACGTCATGGATGGGCATGCTGACTATATACCGCATTTTATTTTATGCCTACTTTGTCTTCCTGTTTACGCCACGATAATTGGGTTATAAGCAATTACGATTATGTTCGAGCTGTAATAACTTTTCTATTGAATAGGTGACACATCTTCCCAGAAATTTAATATTAATATCCTCCTGCCAAAGTAATTCATCACATGCTTGTTCGATACCAGTCCTTCCAATTTTTCCAATCTGAAAGAACAGGTAAAGCAATTGGCATGCTCATGGCAATCTGTTTGGGGTTCAAATGGGGGTTTTATTTCAGCGTCAGCTGAAGTACACATCAAATGCTGACAACTGCTCCGGTCAGTAAAGTACTCAGAATGGAAATGTAGAACTGAAAAATTTCAATATGTAGCTATAAGAATCTAAAAATATAAGAAAATACGTTTCTAAAAATATTAAAGGGAAAATATTTTTGGTCCTGCCCTTACAGGATCCGCTATAGCCGGCCTAAGCTGATTAAGAATTTAATCTTCCAGGGTTCATGTAGATATATGAAAACCATCGTGGGCACCAGTTAGTTGTGCGCATGCAGCCGCCTTAACCAGTTGCTTAGGAACTCAGTAAGTTCAAAGGCTGCTCCAATTTTTGTCCTAATGGGAAAAGTCTTAAGCCTTTCCTCCTATGGACACCTCTGTTCTGAGAACGTTAGTGCTTGAGGTACCACTGCTTCTTCTGCTTTCTACTTTGAGAGCCCGTTTTTTTCTTTAAGGACCGATTGGTCTTTAATATTGTACGAGTCTCTGTTGTATACTACATGCAAGACTAGATACTTTAATACACAAAGATGATTACTTTAAGGTAAAGAAAGATAAGTGCTTCAGGAAAAAATGTCTGGAAATCAACAATTCAGCGTTCGCAGAAATTCAGAAGTTTTTCTCCTAAACCGGTTCACTATATGAAAATAACTGTCAAAAAGGGTCGTCAGGTGAAAGCTTTATGTTAGAGATTTCAACTCGATTGCCAACCTTTCCCTAGGGGTTTCTCACGGAAGGAGGAGTAAGAATTCATCACTTTCAATGTTTCCTAGCCCACTCGGCATGTGAATTATCGTTGCGAAAAGCTTAGAAAACCCTCGGTACTACCGTTTGAAATTAGTGCAGCTATTGTTAGAAAGAACGCGAAATGATCATGGCGGAATTCAGCCTCGAAGTAAAAAAGGAGGAAAAGTTAGCCAGATGCTAAGCGTATAGAGGTGTCAATTGTGCTGAGCGGTCTGAAACAGTTCCAAATTTTTGTGGGTTGTACCATTCGCATGCCGTAATGCCCTAAGTGGTTGTTTCCGGTTTCGCCATGGAGCCCCAATGACGCATTCCATGGCCTTTCGCTCCCTCGGGACTACTTAGGGTGTCCGCGCGACCGAAATAGAACGAAATCCAATCTTTGCACGCAAACGCATTGAAAAACGTAGCAATGTTTCTTTTTCTTCAGACAACCTCCCAGGGTCTCTGAAAAAAGGGAAATGTAATTAGATTCCAATAAGAATGGAACTTTGTATGCAACTGCACAGCCGAAAATGGTGAAAAAAGACGGTATCAGCTGGTTGCGTTTTTCGAAACTCACAAAAGTTTTTCATCACTTCCAGCACTCCCCGGTGGACTATGGATCCCCACAACTTCCTCAGGAGAGTAGTCCGGTATGCTCAAAGTCTGAAAAAATGATCAAGCTATTGAAAGCTCATTCATCTAATGATAGAGTGTAAGATCTCAGCAAGACCTACTTCCTAAGCTACTAGGGTAAAGTCGTTGAGTCGTCTTAACTCTGGAAAGGTTTTGAAAAAGATTTGGTTGAGTATATTGCCATTGGACAGGCGCACTTAGTGATCTCTGGCTATAGGGCATCTTCATTGTACTCACTATCACTGCAGCTCTGGAGATTGGCACAGACCAGCGTTTATGTCCTCTCTCCCTTCCTAATCCCAATTTGTACAAAGGCGGCGGGTGGATTATTTTCTACTAGTTGTGGAACACCCACTGAAGTGTACAAATAAATAAATAAACAAATAAGTAAATAAAATTATATGGAGGCTTGAATCTTCCTCTTATCAGCTGGGAATCGTAGTTTGCTTGATGTTGAAGCTCAGAGAACTACTGCAAAACAATACGTCGGTGATAAAAATGTGGGATATATAGACAACCATAAATGAGTCACTGAGAAGACGAGAACAGGCGGTGTAGCCTTACAGTACCCATCGTGTTATTATTCTATTTGAGGAAACCTATCTTAGACAAATAATAGTTTACGAGGCTATTTACGATATGCAATCATTGAAGATTCATATAGTCGCTGATAAGAGCCTAGGCGCATAAGCTCCTGGAACCTTTTAAAGATTCGTGCTGGTGATAAGACAGCCTACAAAGTATCGCTGATCAAGGCTATCGTTATCATTTATTTAAAAAGGACTATATAGTAGTGTATTTAGTAAAGGTGGAGGTGGTGTAGTGGCAAGGGGCGCATTACCACACACGCCGGTAGCGGAAAAGAACCCGTAAGGCCGTCTAAGCTCTTCAGTCCTTTCAGGTTTGGTACAAGACTGATCTTAAGAGCACTGACTTGTACATCAGCTGGCCCCTGCAAATGATAGTAGAGACCTCATATGTATTCAAAACGCTACAACGAATTTGAATAGAAGCCGAATGAGGGGCACATCAATAAAAACGGTGTTGAATTTTACTCTGAGACTTTATCCTTTATCCATCAATCGAGTAGGCGGAAAGTAGTTTATCTAATACAGCATAGAGGGATCAAAACAATGTAATGCCTTTTCGAAATGACTTGAATATGTAGTGTGCACGTGATCCTATCACACAGTGGCTTTATCACATGACTTAGCTTTACGTTTTTACAAAAACAAAAATGTTCTCCTTCTGGGAGTCGATTATTTTCATACGCACATGGGAGAAGGGCGGAGATGGTGTAGCGGGTGGCGCACTAACTCACACGCACGGTCACGGACTCGATCCCCGGATTGATATCTCTCCAAGCCAACCACGCCTTCCATCCTAGCGGAATCGGTCAAATGGTACCAGGCTCGTCTAGGAGTTCAAAAGCACTGATCTGTACTTTGGAGGACCACGGCAAATCATCGTATGGCCCACATACGCATACCTTATGCCACTACTATTCTGAATGGAAGTCGAATGCTAGAGTGTATCTCTTAGACGGAATTGATTAACGTCAAAAGGATAATGAAAAAGATCACTCCGAAAACTACCAGCATGGAATGGTATAGGCCACTCAAATGTTGAGACTTCCGCATCTACCTAGCGTGACCTGTCACCGTAGGTGTTACGGTGATTGGAGCCTTGTTTTTCTCACTCACAATAATCTTATCGGCCTCGGTTAGTGTCCATTTATTCATACGCTGGGATTGAAAAGGCATGCTTACACTATAGGAAGAGGGAGATTCACATGTTAAAAGTTTTCGTTTTGGGAGTGCCCCCCCCCCCCCCCCCCCCCCCACTAGAGGATGGTAATAATACAAGCATGTTGAAATCATGATTGAGTGAGTGGAGAATGTGGATCGGATTGTGTCCAAAGAGGCTTTTCCAAGACATGCTTCACTTCCTAAGCTAAGAATTCATCCCGCAACAACTCTAAAGCTGTGCTCAAATCTTATGTACACCAATCAGCTTAATTATTACGACGAGATAAAGGATCAGGTAGTGGAAGGGATCAAATATCTCGTAAAGTGATTATCTCTGGCATGGCCATTTGAGTTTATGTTTCTGCCTCTTCTTCCGGATATGAAACAGTGTTATGTCAGGTTAATCCATTTTCGGTCGTGGCAGCGTATCACTGATCCTCCTTATCCACTTCGAATCCATCTCATGTAAAAGCGCCCCTAATCTCGAATCTGATTTTGTTTCCGAGCGAGGAAAGACTTTACGGAAAAACCCACAGATCCGTCGTTTCACGAAAGTTTTTGCTCGTTTCTGGGAATACACTGAAACATTCTAGCGAACCATTCAAAAAAAAGATTTTTAAAAATGAAGTAAGCGCCCTTCATCTTGCAGTTTATGGCTCATCAAAACGGTGGGGAACGTCATAGAGGGCAAATCTATTGCTCACCCCACTTGCCGTAGCCAATCCTGAATTGGGTTGACCCTGATAATGCTGTTTTGATATACAGGGATATCCGGGTCAAGGTTGGGACTCCCGATAGGGACAGAGCTTTTGTAGGCATAGGTGAGAAAAGCCTGTCATCATCAAGCGTTTCAAAACCTGCCTCTTTTATGATGGTGATTCAGAAACTAATTGCTTTGCAGACAATCACATGAACATTTGGAGAGATTCGAATGATATAATTACATTATTCACTCACTACTTGTTATTTACTTTGGCTATTTTCACTGATTCCGTAAGCCTCACCATGTCCCTACAGGCTGAAAGCCACCCCCTTTGAGTTGAAATTCCTCTAAAATGCACGTGGTGCAACTTGGCAGACAACTGTACGGAAACCGGAAACTTCTTTGTGCAGAAAACTATTGAAAAGCAGAATACAAGCCTACAAGGAGTGCCATTTTTGAAAAAGGGCCTTCTCAGTGAGCAAAATGGATGAGGAAGTATAAAACCAGATGAGCGACTTTAAATAGAGATTCCCGCTTCCTAAGTACATTGAGCGGCGGATAGTTGACATCATTTCCCTGGTCAACACAAGGAATTCTAATTTCAGCGGCTTTCCAGGGGTTTATGCCTATTTTTAGCGAAATTGGTTGACGAGAATAGGGAAAGCTAACGAGGTTATTGTGGTCGTGACGCAAAATAATGTCATCGGCCGATTACTTACTTACTTAGACTTAGAGTCAGTTCCTCCCATGCTGCTGAGCTTATCGGACGGTGAATTCTTCCCACGTTGCCGTTCCTGACTCCCTCATCACTGGGATCGTTCATGACGTCGAAGTCGTCTTCAAATGTTCCTATCCACTTGGTCCTGGGACGGCCCCTTCCTCGCTTGACTATTGGAGGTGTCGGGCTAGCTACACTTCTCAGGATGGTGGGGTAAGCCAGGGGGTTAGTGTAAGAGCCAAGTGCCGGACTGAGTTTTCGTTTCCGTTTACAAACACAGCGTAGCCTTAGCAAACCGGCCACGAGCATCTGTTTCGATACCACTATTGTGAGTGTTCAAAGTTTCCAAAAAAAGAGTGATTGCTCGACATTTTCCAACATTGTATCTTCACGTTGATGTTCATCTGCGCATAAGCTTGGCCGATTATCATGGCTTCCGACTTACTGGCGCTATTGCGGAAGCCGATCAAGCTCACTTCCTTCTCGAGAGTATCGATGACCATTTGCAACTCGTCTTTCTCTTCGGTAATGCAGTATGATCTCCAAAATCTAGATCGGTGAGTTTATTCAAACTTATTCAACCAGTTGACGTCTGGCGTTGTTTGCACTGTTTTTCTCATGACAAAGTCTAGGCAGGTATTGAATTGCATTGGTGAAGGAATGCTTCTTTGTTCGCCATTGACCGTTCAGGAAAAACTCCTAAAAAGGGTCCCTGAAAGAGGAGGCGTCACAGACAGCCTCCTGTGGGTAAGGCCCTTCTCAGGAGGCAGATATGTATAAGAATTCTAGCGCGGGGATTTTGTCTTCTTCATCCAAGACCATTTATCGTTGAAAAGTTGAGAATGGAAAGAAATTCAATTTGTAGACTCTCAGAACGGCAGTATTGCTTTGCAGAACTGTGTGATGTGAAAGAAGGAAGTGACGAGGTAATTGTATTTGTATCAGACTAAATTGAGAAAGATCAGCAGATTACATATAAATATAATAATAAGGCGATTAGCCGTTAATTCCTAGGCGAGCCGCTGTCTGATGCCAAATTTTGAAATGTTATATCCCATAACAAACTTCTATCACTACTGTTTACATTTTTCTGCCTCAGTATAGCCGATTACCAAGAAACTAAGCTGTTTAACTAATGTGTTTATATGTAAGGCGAACAATTTATAATTTTGAGAAAATGCCAGAATGAAAGTAGGACGTCACTCGGAAGTGGCGCACAGGCCCTCACCCGAGTTCTGTGGGTAGTATGCTAGGAACAATGATAAACTAACTACCTCGGTCGAAGAAGCTAGTTCGAATTAGGATTCTGAACGTTAGTTCGCTTCCAGAGAAATCCGAAGGGATCGCTGATCTTATGGAAGGCAGAAGCATCCTTGTTGTGTGCCCTCAGGAGACGCTCCGAAAAGGAGCAATGGCCAGAGACATCGGAGAGGGTGCCATGCTCTACTACAAGAGAGGAGACACCGAACGAGAAAGTGTGGTTATCTTAGTAGCCTTCCACCTCTTCCGTCAACAAAATTAAGGATCGAATCATGGCTGTGAGGATATTTACGAAAGAGGGTACATGACAATAATTTAGGCATAAGTAACGTAAGCCGGCTGCCCCGACTACGGAAAGGAGAAGACCATTTGGGCCTTAACGAGATCATCAAATCAGTTCCGAAGGGGTATATCTATCCATGATGAGTGAACAGATTGGCCACGCTGGCAGGGGACGGATGGGTTCAGAGAGGGTTCATGGAGGTTATGGAGTTGGAGTAAGGGACGAAGGATTAGGATCGTCGCAATGCCGACAGCTCACGAACAGCAATCTGCAGCACATTCTTCGTAAGGAACAAGACACTGAAGGTAGCCAGCAGCGGAGGAAAACAACAAGAGATCGACCTTGGAAGGAAGAACCCGGCTGAAGAAGTTGTTTCAAGCAGAAAAATTCGAACTCAAGCAGAGCTTTTTGGAAGCGAAACTTTCGGATATTCGAGGACCTATCCAGCAAGCACAGGAAGGACGCAGTGAAGGACAACGTGCAATGTGGAAAAGAAATACTGGGTGAAACGCGAGGTGACTTAAAGGATACAAGGCAGGCTGGTTCCGGAATGATGAAAACTATGACTCCCAAAACTGAAGGAGGGCGCTTGAAAGCGGTGGCGAAAGATGTGAGGTCCTGAAGAGCTGGCAGTCCTAGAAGTTGCGAGGAACCTGCCAAGGCTGTTGCAGCAGAGAAAAGGCACGGATTTGAACGCTTCATATGAGAGACTCGACGGTCGAAAAGGAGAAAAGTTCTTCTTATTGGTGACTAATATCCGGTATCGGATGTTCAGGGCTTTGGTGTAGTGGAGGCCGTAAAAAAGCGACGGCGCCGTTCTGAGAATTCTAACCAACACAGGTAGGAAGGACACTTCGATGGATCTCTGAAAGACGAATTCTACAGTGAGAACACCTCTCAAGTAAAAACGCAACTGACTCCATCACGCTCAGGATAGAAGATGAGACTCTACTGGCAATCGACAAGGTGGAGGATGGGAAGATGCTGGCTCTGATGGGGTACCATCAGGCACATGGAAGGCTCTCAGAAACATGGAATTAGGTAGCAAGGTCAGTTTCTGTAAAGTGTGACCAATGAATTAGGTGTCCCGACGGACGATAGAGGTTCCATCTTCAGGCAGAAAGGAAAAACAATGAAGTGTTCCAACTACCCTGGAACAAGATAGCTGCGTACACGATGAAAGCGTAGGAGCGGTAAGCCGACTCAAGGTCCGGGAACTGGTCACAATTGAACAGGAGTAGTAGGACTCCATACCATAGAGGCGGAAGTAATATCCATAGCTAGACAGGTGATGGAGAAGTATCGAGAAAAGGTAAACCCTGGTACCTAGCCTTCTCGTATGGAACGTTGCAGTTCATCTAATCTCCCTTGTCAAGAACATATACGATGGGTCCGAAGTAGCAATAAGCAGTCCTCACGTAAAACACGTAAAACAAGAGCTGTATACATAACGGCTGGGGTAAAACAAGAATCAACTCTGAGCCCGTTCCTTTTCCCCCTTAACATCGAATTTTACAACGAAAGGACTCGTGGGTGGGCAACCTAAGACCGCTCTCTACGCTGATGTCATCTCTTTGATAACGAAAAGTCAGAAAGAAATCCACGACGAGCTGCAGAAATGACGGAAAGTTCTTTCAGAAATAGGCTTCGGCTGAGTGTGAAAAGGACCAAGTTCCCTAGCAGGGAAGATTGCGCAGGACCAATCCTACGCTGCCAGGAAAACCATCAAAAGTGTGCAGGATTTCCGATGCCTGAGAAGCGACCTTCCGCTGACGGGAGTGTGGACCATGCTGTGAAGACTCTAATAAGTGCAGCATGGCTGATGGTGAGATGGAGAGAGACCACCGGCATCCTCCGTTGCTGGCAATGCTCCAGAACGCTCAAGGAAGAGTTGTATCAGGTCACGGCGAAGCTCACAGTGCTCAAGAGCAGCGAGCCTTGGCTCGCGACCGTGAATAGAAGTAATGAAACAAAGTCTCATCCCGTTCAAATGATGATGATCAGATGAGCCAGCGGTCGAACTCGGCTGGGCTGGATCGGATGAGATTCATGCGAATGGCCCCTGTCCAGCTGAAAGAAAGCGGCCACGAGGAGGCCCGACAAAGAGATGACAAGTGAGTCAAATAAGCTGCGTTGAAAGCAAGCTCGTGGCAGAACATCCAAGCAATGCCAAACCCGACTAGCTTATATATATGGTGAGTGATGAGTAAAAGCGTTAACAAACATGGCTCAGGAATGACTGATGAAAACAGTCTTTTCTCTAGGGATCATTGTTTTCTTTACGGTGACTCCTCGTTTTTTTATAACGAGATGGTCTGACAGAGGTTCCCTGGAAAAAGGTCCGAGTCTCCTTCTATTGTAGTCATTCAAAACTAAGTTCAGTTGGAGTACAATTGATACAATCAACTCGTTTCCTGGATTTCTTCTCAGCAACTGAATGATGACATGAATTACTTGAGCTCGAATCTATTCAAAGGGAGACTTTGTGCAAGAACGTTCCTTTATGGGTTAATTGCTATAGTAAATTTGCACTCACCTATTTTCCTATTACCGATGAGCAAAAGATGTATTCACCAGAATAGGAGCTCTCAATTAGATCGTTAACGAGTCTGTTTATTTGGTGTTGTCCTGCTACAGACTAATTAGAGATTGAATCCAGACAGCTGAAAAATGAATTTACACAACTGAAAAAAGTGGAGTATTAATCAGTGTACTGTAGCTGTTATCAGTTTTCATCATGTTTTACTGGTGATTCTTGCATCAGATGCATCGTTAAGATTGATTTGTTCTCGAGCAAATTTGCAAAGTTCGGAACAGAACAAGCGTTCCAGTCAAGAGTGAAAGCCGAGTGACCTGAATGATGTTATTGGGAATGGAAGTGAAATGAGATCTCAAGTCCCACCGACTGCATACAGTGAGCTTTCCTTTTCTGTAGCCTTGGAGCCCATCAAAGAGAAGGGTTTCACCATCAGAGATATGCAAAGCGATGGAAATATTGGGAACCTTAAGAAGCTTGTTGTGAGCAAGACAACTGGCTGCGAACCGATTCCAGCGTGACCTGATCGGAACTTCACCTGCTCCCTTTAGACAGCACGAGGAATCGCTCTTGCTTCGAATTGTCATCGAAAAATATGCTCCACTGGAGAAATATCTAGTGTGGTCTTTTTAGGTGATCAAAAGTCTCTAGGTATCCCGTCTAGATCGGTCCCGTTTAGAGAACATATTTACGCAGATCTAACTCGCTGCTGAAGGCCCATCTTGAATTGTGCGCAGTCGTTGATGTAAACTTACTTCGTTAGCTGATTTTCAGTCCAGAATTGGTTGCTTGCATTACATTGTATCGATGATCATAAATTACAGTTCCCGTTATAGATGATGACTTACTGAATTAATTAATGGAGCTGGTGAGGGGTGAGGGGATGCTTTTGAATGTTCATTTTCTATGTTGTTTCACCTCAATTGCATTTCCGCATACCTCTCCTCCTCTGAGGACCTTGAACCCGAATGGCACTTGGTAGGCCTAGCGATATTATAGCGGCAATTCCATTTTTATCCGATCCTATGAGAATTTCTGGTGCGAGCTACACCTACTAGCACTATACTATCCACCTATACCATACGTCTCAGGTTGTCAAAGAAGGAATAGATAACGTTGCATGCATGAAGGATTTCTGCGATAGGCTGGAAATTAGTTTTTTGCTGTCGTAGCTGCGAAGGGGATACTGTAGGATATGAGTGCATACGGTAATAGTGATGGTTCTGAAGTTGCGGCGGCCGGCTTTGACAGTGTGTAATCGCATGGGTGATTGGCAGCAATTCAATTCTGTTATGGAAAACGGCATATTGACGTTTTCTTCAGTAACTAAGAGAGTAAATGCTTTTGGTCGGTCTCATTAGTCGGCTCTGCGTCACTTCCATGAAATTCAACACCTTTCACCACACTGACGTGGTCTTTTTGGACTTACCGCGTGTCATTTGGAGCTGTTTGTTTTTTTTTTTTTGACACCACATGATTTCCCAGATTTTTCACCTCAGGTTCTCTCCGTACTTGTCTAATTCTTATGTTCTCCTTCCTTGGTTCGAAAAAAAGGTGTTATTTACTCATTGTAGGGGTATTCTGCATACTGCAGGAGTCCGAATTGAAAAGTTCACAAAGATCCTACAGAAAATGGCAGTTTGTCAGCCTATAAGTAATTGTCTGAGGGCGGCACGCATTTGCTCGCTTGACTGAAATGATAATACTTCGAAAAGGCTCGCTTCTTACAATTAGAAGGATTAATAAGTTCTGTGCCTTTCAAAAATGAAGCATAGATGCTATGGAGCTCATCAATGCCAAAAGATTCTGAAGAACAACTGAGTCCTATTCTTTTTCCTCCTTTCACCTCTCATGACCCTTTTTCGACTGCTCAAGAGTTGTACGATTTATACCATTTTCACGTTTCACCGTTTTTCAAAAAGGCCGGGTTACTGTAGATATCAATATGGATGAGTTAAGGTTGAGCTTATGTTTCTCTTGGTATTCCTAGACCATGGAATCTCTTATCTCCGAACTTTGCCTGAAATGTCCCTTATGACGTTAAATGTAAACAATCTGCTTCGTGAAAAGGATTTAGTATGTATAAGTAGAGGAGCTCCCCTCTCCACACCTTCAAAGATCTTTTCTTGACGATCTTCGGTTGTGGCCTGGGCTCACATTCTAAAGATCAGTGCTTGATCTCATATGGCTTTCCATAATTTTGCTGTAATTAAATCTCCTATACTATCACCTACCACATTAAGTTTGATCTAACGCTGGTAATCCAATTCACGGTTGCTCTCGAGTGTCACCAATGGAGTTTTCCAACGACACCATGAGAAGGTGGCAGTTCTTCACACAGTCGAGAAACCAACAAAATAGAGTAACAAGTCTTCTTGTTGAGTCATCTGCTACGATGATTGCTTTGTTTTGAATTTGTTCATCATAGTGCTTATAATGAAAAAAGGTGATTAATGGGTTGATAAATACTGTTATGGCAATACAATATCGAGTTAACATAATCTTTTCTAGAACGTTCCGCCGTTCGATGAGGAGGACATTTGTTGATGGGGCCAATGCAAATAATATTTGGATTCGTTTTTATTATTGTTGGGAAAGGTGGAGCAGTACCGAGTTTTTCCGTCATCGCACCCACAAAACGAAAATCAACTCTCGAGTTGAGCCCACCATCCAAGCAAGCCTTTTGTTCTTTCAATCATTTGGTACTTGTCTGATTGGAATTGAACAAACTACTCGAATGCATGTTGATCAGTTCAAGCTAGTCATTCTATCGATGAAATTTGAATATAAATGCCATTGCGACCGCCTGCTACCATGTTCTGAACACTGTTGTCCCTTCGTCTCGCATAAGGCTGATTTCAAGTGCCATATGGTTAGGTAAACTTATAGTTCACAGAAGAAGAATTTTCCCAGAAGATCTATGGAATCTTCTGGACTCGGGGCAAGGAAAGATAAGAAAGCTGGGAAAAGTTCTTTGCAAGAGCCAAGAGAATGGAGGCACTGATTTTTTGTTTCTGTTTGTGTCGCAAAAAAAAACTATAAACGGAAGGCATTGCTGGTGACAATTTTCGACCTAAGTGGTCGCAGACATCCTTCTGGGACTCATTCGCCCATCACAGTCATCAAAGAACTTAATCAAATTTTTCATGCTAAGGCCTTAGTTAAACCTGAACGCCATCGCTGTTAAATTTCCTAAATTTTTCGAAAAAACGAGGGAGAGCGATCAGTTCAGCCCAAAAAAGGAAAAATGTCTCTCTCTAAAGATATCCATCAGAATTCGATAAGCGGCCGATCCCTTAGCCTGAGTTTATAGAACTTCGTTTAATTATTTATTGGTTCATTCGCTTGGATAATAAGCAACATCATTACTTATTAATCAGTGTTCATTTGTTGGTTGACTTCCGTTTGATGGATGTATCTCGATATATATATATATATATATATATATATATATATATANATTGGTTCATTCGCTTGGATAATAAGCAACATCATTACTTATTAATCAGTGTTCATTTGTTGGTTGACTTGCGTTTGATGGATGTATCTCGATATATACATATATATTTATTTAGAAGGCTAATAATTCGAAATATCAAATGTCAACAAAACAGCTTAAACGTGTTTATATAAACAGATTCAATTCAAGCTATAACGAAAGCCCCTCTGTAATGTCAGGGAAATCCGTGCAGATGCCAAGACTTCTCAAAATAGCGGCGACAAGTCAACGCTTATCCGAAGTGCGTCATACCGCCCACCGAATGTTTAGATTTATCAAGAAATGTGGTATCCTACTAATAATCTTGAGCATGCTGACGTACTTCTTAAACTCCCCCTGAGAAGCTTAGGTTGATCATGGTAATTATTACATAATGCCCTGCATATCTATGCTTCTCGTATGGTTACTTATTTGCTTTCGTTCCACGAATCCAATTCTGCCCAATGTAGTCCGAAAATGCCTAAAAGAGTCCTTCACTACGGTCTCCTAGATCAGTTAATTAGTGTTATAGCTACGTGAATGAATTCAATCAACGATTTCCACATCAAATGACCATGCAATCGACAAGTTAGTTGATGAAGTTTATATGAACAGGCTACATGAGCATTAGATGTCGATTGTTCCACTCAAAGTTGCTGCTCGTGGTAAAGGAGATGATTTGACCGCATAAAAAAGTTGTAAGTATTTGCCGCACCTAGAATTATTTTGGTCGCTTTCATATGGGG
>UZAF01016171.1:39286-62509 GCA_900617895.1 Haemonchus placei
CCCTGGTTTTGAATTCTTCCGCCCACTGTCGATGCCTTGGCAGTAGGGCTGTTCATACAGTACATATGTGGTTGACACATAACTTCAAGTTTGCTTTGGGTTCTATTTTGCTTTATTCAGTAATATTTATCTATGCACAATATGAACCATTGTCATCTGTAATATTTCGCTGTGGTCAAAGAATGAGTGGGTGTCGATTAAGTTTCGAGTTAATGCCTGTAGCTCGTGATTATTTTAATAAGTGGCTGGGTGGAAAAGTGTAATCTGTCGGTGCAAGGTAAGAGCCATAGTAAGAGTAGTAGTAATCGTCCAGCTCACAACCAGAATCTTTGACTTCTCCTGAGTTCACTCGGAAGGTGAAATGCATTGATATCAGCAAGTCATTGAGCTTGGTCTTGATTTCCTTTCAACTTGTTGGCTACGCAGTGGAGCTGCACAGTACAATGAGAGTGCATTACTGGGTAGGAATAACCAGTGATCAACTTCGGTTGTGATTTACCAACACACAGGAGAGACTCTTTTGGAAGAAGTTCGGCTCTAACTGTCAAAACCCAGGATAGTGGAGGTTGAGCAGCCCATCTCCTTGGCAAACAGTACCCAGTTTTCTTCACCGGTATCCATGTTAGATAGCCATACCAAATTTTAGCCTCCGATATCCAGGCTGTATAGCTAATCAAAGGTATGACGAGAAGTTAAAAGAACCTGGCGGTATCGAACCTTATGTGTGAAGGTGTTGATGGCTCACAACGGTAGGATCCGTAGCTACATCGACACATATTCCCGATTCATGGAGGTGAGTTGTTATTGTCGGGATGCTGCATCAGATACCCACTAACCACTTTGGGTATTCTGCCTGAATTGCTATTCAGAACTCAGCTTTTTGGAAAAGATCGTCGTAAAAGATGAAAGCCTTTCTGCAGAAATCGAAAACGCTTACAATGGAGGCGTCTAACGCGGCTTATATGGTGTCTAATGTCGAAGTATTTCCCCTAATCTTCAAGCTTCTAGTTAGTCTAATGAAAAATTCTTCTCAAAGAAGTCTCATCTGCTTGAAAGATCGTGTATTTGAAATTAATTCTCTGATCAGTATAAAACATTCGGAAATTAGAGCCATAAGCCGGGAGATAAGCCTAAAATTTCATCAATGAAGAGCTGTTGTCGGTGAGAACTGGTTCACCCGTCCACCCCCACTTCATTCTCAAGGATCACTCCATACACCTCAAACAGAAATTCATTTTTTCTGATTTTACCAATTTGCAATGAGTCTGCTTTTTGGACATTTATTTTTATATTTTATTGTTTCATTGAGAAGTATAAACGATCGTTCATTAGAGACATGACCAGTACTACTACAGAACTACATATCGAAAGGTGTTCCAATGCACCGTTAGCATAAAGGTGCACGGCGGACGCTACTCTTGGCCCTATTCATGATCGGAAGCCACGTTAAGCTAGGATTTCGAAATCGTTCGGGTGATAATTCATCATTATCACTGGCTTACTGTTTCAATACTTTTCGAACACTACTATATTCGTTTTAGGATTCCACTCTACTTTTCTAAAAACTCTCAATCTTTTTACAGCATGTTTTTGTCGATATACTTTATGTCAGGCAAGATTACGCAAAAAGATGTCTCATGAACTTTTCAACTGTTTTTTCAGATGACTCTACCATACTCCAAACTTTTTTGACTTCAACGAAAATCCATGTCGACTTTCTTTTTCTGCAGACTTATTTCCTCAATTTTAGATTGTTGAGATTTGGGAATTTGGGACAAGCAAATATCAGCTAATCAGTAACTGGCGGAAGCGGAAGATCTTTGAAGGAAAAGGCTAAAGAATATTATATTTGTTAAATGACCAATGCCTCCTGTCTTATGTAACCTTGCACTCAGCACGGGCTAGGATGTTATGGTGCTGTGCTACTTTGTTCATTACAGTATTACCCAAGGCTTACTTCTGAGTATGACCTTTATGCTTCTCTCGTTTCCAGTTCCCTTTAAATTCCTCCTGCTCTCTTTCGTGTTTCCTGACTTGTGCAGTTCCTTTCTACCAGTTCCTCGTAGGATTGGGCATTCCTTCAGACAAGTAAATGAATTAATGTCCCTTTGATGATTAAGCCATGACACTATCATCTTTAGAAAAATGATAGGCCTTTTATAGCCCTGAAGCGGTAGTTCATAAAAGCTAATCCAAAGGGAAAGGCAGACAAGAAGCTTGATTCTCTCATCTTGGAAGGTATCATCTAAAAAACGAAATTTTTTGACTTACGTCAACTGCCCGACTCAATATTCCAATTTTGAAAACAGCTCGGCTTTTCGCTGTTACTGTGAGTATTAAAATGGAACTATTTACAACCATGGTTTGCAATGTGTTCTTTGCTTTGCATTGGCGGTTCGAGGGGATGATAAATAAACAAGGCCTCACGGAGTCGATCCCCTCGCTTTCGGGATGCGTTTGTGCATCCGACTTTCAAAGTTGTAGTGGCATTTTGCATGTCTATGTGGCCCATACAATGAATGGAGCTACCAAACTGATGCACAAGTCCTCAGACAAATCTGGTTCAAGTAACCCATCTCGAAGAAATGGAAAACTAGGTTGGCCTGCACTGGTATCAATCTGAGATTCGATCCTCGTAACAATGCGTATGTGATAGTACGCCATTTTCCACTACACCACCTACGCCGTGTAAGAGAGGTATGTATGTGATATAAATTGCTAAATAACTCTGCAATGATTTCATTTAATGAAAATGACCACCAATGAATCACACCATGGTAGTTGTAGTATGAAAAAACGGTCCAATCAACGCTCGAGATCTCTGAAACGTCCAATCGCCGGTCCCGCCTATAACTTGATGAGGCGGCCGGCTATCCTTCTTCCATTGGTTGAAAGTGAGTTTCCCCTAAACAATTGAACCCTTTAAGTCATCGTAACATTCTTGGCCTTGGTTTGAAGTCTAGAAATTCTCAAGTCTCGTTTATTCAATCAGCATCATCAGATTATTCGCTCTTCCTTTTGTCGGAAATTGGTTGTTGCAATAACCCTTTCAATGATGATAATAAATTCTTCTTTAAAAGCGCATTTCATTTCCCTTTGCTTAGTGACTCTATCTGTAAATGTTAACCACATTATAAGTTATTAAAAAGTAACCGCTTTGTCCTTTTCCAAGTTCTTTTAAAGTAGAATGCAAGTTGAAGTGGCTTTTTCCTTCACATCCAACTTACTTGCTTCTATAACCAGTAGAGACGCTGAAAGAATACAACCAAAGTTTGTCCATCCATAATGCACCGACAGCAGAAAATTATGGAAACAGCCATTTTTTCGTGTTATATTTGGTAGTTGAATAAACTCCTGAAAAAAATAGATTTCCTATCAAAATGCTCTGAAGAGTTAACTGCAGATACTTAATGATGTGAAAAGTTGCGACGTGAAAAGGCATCCAGTTAATACCCATAACACCCATGTTGGTGACTCTTCTGTGGATTAAATCTGGGGAGCTCCCACGCATAACTATATCCATACCGCTCTAAAAACCTTTATTCCCTTGAAATTTCGATCTTTAGCCGTCCTAGCCCCAATGAACAAATAACCTTGCATTTCCCTCATCACCCACGTCGTACAGTGCGCACTAAAATGGCAATGTTTTTTGATTTTTGAAAAAATATTCAGTAAAATGTTCAGTACAACAACAATCCTTCACTGATTTCAAGTGGAAGTAGAGTGTACAGCATAATCGTTGCAATTATCACACAACCCTTCTTCATTAATTCTCTTTTACTGCAAAATCTTTTCCGATGTCTACGAATAATGAGTAACTTCATCCTATCAATGAGAGTATTGGTTTCCCTAGGGCACTGAAATTTCTCAAAGTAAGGAAAACCCTCTAAATTCCCAGATAAAATCATTAGAACTCTTCTGAAGTAATGCCCGATTGCTCCAACAACTACAACCTGCCCCCTAACTCGCTCCTCCCCTTGATTATTCTACATGCCTACCCTATCTGAACAGCCCTTTGCTCTTGATCCTCAGAGTAGTTCATTCCAGTCAATCCGAACTCTCCAATCCGGAGAAGAAGATATAGAATTCGTTACCAATCTTCAGAGAATTACTCCGAATCCTACATCTTTCATATAACTGTTGAATCGAATCACCCTGGCTTGGCATGAAGGGGCATACAGATCGAGGAAGCGAAATGATCAGACTGTGTTCTTGGTGGTGGTTTGGTTGCCAGCAACTTTAGAAAGCTTAGCAGTCGGGTATACGATGATGATGTGGACATGGCAATGATGTCTCTTGCGCTAGAATCGGCTTTGAGAATAGCGTCATTGCTTTGAGCTTGAAGGGCTGAACATCTTGAATGTTAAGGATCGAAGTGGTACCAAGTTATAGAGAGCCGTAGGAACTTCACACTTGCGAATGCAATAAATAAAATCCAGACCAAAGGGTTGATAGAACCAGCTTGAGTTGCTTCTTTAGGGATCTGCCACTCCATTAACTTTCCCGTAGAGTGATCGAAACACTTTGTGTGTCTACCCGACAAGTTTCTGAAATGTGGATGCCTAAGTGAATTTAAACTGCAAAAAATAATCACCATTTTCTTTTTTGAAACCGCGAAAGGGACAAAGAGAGATTGCGCTTTTGTAGGCGCTTTTCTTGTAGGCGTAATTATTCGGAACCCATGTGATATCAGCTCGCCTCAGACTAACACAGAACCTCAATCTTCGCTTACCAACGTTGAAACAAATCGCCCTCTTAACAGTGACGTGTAAGTTTTCCCAACCCTATCCCACCAATCGAAGCTGACTCGAGATGGCTTTGGTTTGTTTAGCATCACTATCTTTTCAAATTCCCCTCTACATTAGTTCCATCTCGTTTCTTGTAGAAAGTACTTTGGTACTACAATTTCAGCTCAGGTCTAGCTCAATATACAATTTGTTACTTCGTGGTACTAACACATCTACTTTGTGAAGTATTAATAAGAACGATTTGAACAATCCTGCCATAAGAACAAGCTGGGATGGTTCTTAAATAATGTGACTTTCCTTATGAATGGATGCTAATGAAGTCAAAGGGCAAATATTTTCATCATCTCGAAAACACTTGTCATATGCTGAGTGCTTACATAGGTAGAAAATCATTTTTTCTGAGATTTTTGTTAGACTTTGTATAAAGGACAAATCGGATCCGATCTTTCGACTAGCAGTACAGATTTTATTTTTTGGCGGGGTGATTAGCATTCACAAATGGGAAACCTAATTTTAGTTCAAGTTTTTATGGTCCAGCTCAATACAATGAAATCTTCTGTGATTTCCAGATTGCGTCAGTGATGTAGTGGCAAGTGCCGGACGATCACAAATGCATTGTCCCGGTCTAGATCCTGGGTCGGTACTCGTTCAGGCCAACAAAGCTTTCCATCCCCCAGTGTCGGTTTATTGGTATTCGTCCTTCAGGATAAAAGCACTGATCTGTACATATATTGGCTGGGCAGTACAAGTCAATGCATAGGCTACATACACATTCATTGTGCTATTACAATTTTGAATTGAAGTCGAATGCGTGGGCGCATCCCTGAGAACACGCTGATCACCGTCAGGGTCTCAATCCTTTTATTACAATTCCTATTATGAAAAATATACCTTCTCTGATCCTGAATTTCGTTTTTGCTTATCTGATTAAGAGAGCAATTCAATGAGGAGCTATGTAATTATTATTAAAAAATGCCAAACTCATGTGTTATGCTGTTATTAATACAAAAAGCATTTAAAATTATTAACTTAATATTGCACTCCTATGTAGATGATATACTTGTCATTAACGCCTACTCGGATCAGGATTATTCAGTTCAGTTACCGCCTTCAATTATAAAGCCTTACAATCTCCCTAGATGAAACTCTACACTTCTGTGGAGAACCTATTAGGTTTAAGAGAAACGAGTGGCCCAGCAATGCCAAAGGGACCTGGAATGAGACCCAACGGGAAGGGGCCCGATTGCTGCAGTACGAGTTTGTTCATTGTTGGGTCTCGTCTTGAACTATAAAGTTCATGAAGATGAGTGTGTAGGTCCAACCGGAGCGTCTTTCTTGCTAGTGGGTATGACCACTGTAGTTTACCATAAGCTTTAGCCACTGAAAAAATGATTGAATATGAGTGAGCACCTGCATCATAAGTAACACAATTGAATATTCTAAATATGATAGTAGAAATTAGGTTTTCACATAATTTCTGAGCTACAGGACTTTTCGTTCTTTCTTGTTCTTGTTTTTCTTAGACATACTTATCTGGCGCACTAGGCGCCATTGTTATCTACAATGCAGTGCCAACGGTTCAGTAATTGTTTGATACATCTTCCATGTTGTTCTCTTACGGCCAAGGAAAGGCTGGTTGTCTGTTTTGAGTTGATGCCTGTTAGCGCTTGGCTTAGAGAGCGAAAAAGGTGGCGCTCCATTGGTGCAAAGAGAGTCTTCGATTTTTCTTGATTCTTTAGCTATGCAGGGTCAAGTGCTATCACCAAAGAAGTGAATTCAGTCTTGTTTTCCTTTCAACTTACTACCTCCAATCTGTTCTTTCCAAGTGAGACAATGCTTGCTAGGATTTTCCAAATATTGACTTGTTGTACTCCACGAACACCCAGGAGAACCATCTTCGAACGAAGCTCGGTTTCCGCTGTCAAAAAGAAAGGAGTGCCAGAGCAGAATCGCTTATAGGACTAGTTGGAAACTGTACTCCATTCTCATCGCTGGTATCCACGCATCCATAGCCCGCTGAAGCAATGACGAGAAGTTAAAAGCTACATGACGCTATCAGATTGTGTGGGAAGCTGTTTGCAGCTCAACCCATAGGTCACCCAGCGCCGCATTTCAAGCTCGCGTCTGATTCATGAAGGGTAATGTCGGAACTCGGGTTGCTGTCAGGTCGCTACAACCGATCTACCAAACACTAGGTCATGTGTGTGGGATGCTATCCAACAGCTTCACAAAAAGTAACAAAACTGTTTCAAGTGAACAGTCAAAGCGTAATTCTTCTTCAAAGACGATATTGTCAGTCGAGTGTACCACCGATACACCCTTTATTGTTGGAATGTGCCCTAGCCCATAATCCAGTTAGTTTTCGAACAGCTTTAGGATCCGATGACTCTACGGATGAAGTGTCTAAGAATTTGAGCTCAAAGGGCAAGGAAACCGAAGTCATCACCATGACCAGGGGCGAGCGCAAGCGCGTGAGCTGGATGACCTTTGCGAATTGCGAAAGCTGTTGATTGCTCTTCAGGCACGTGGTGAAACTCCACGAAGGCTCATAACATTTGTACAGCAATCAAAGTAAAGTGGACCTTAAATTACATTGCACTCTGATAGTTTGATATTCCTTTTTTTTTGAGTTCTTTCTGGTAAAAGATTGGAATCTTTCGCGGTTTTCATGAAGGTCACTTCAATTAGGGCGGTGTCTGCCACATAGTGAAAAATGTTCAATGAATCTGTTGTAAATGTTTATCGCTGCTAGGAAAACTAGCATTCAAATAGTTCCGGTGAAACAATTATTGTAGCGACAATATATGGAAGTTGGGGCAATGCAATTTCCTTTTTTACCTAAACCCTTCTCGTCATCCATCATAGGAGTAGCCGTCACAGTAGTCTTCCCTAAAAGACAACTGTTTGGTAAGGAATCAAAGAACTCCCCACCCAAAGGCTACTGTACTCAGGCTCGCCGAAAACCGTTCC
The DNA here is from genome assembly GCA_900617895.1 of Haemonchus placei. NCBI lineage: Eukaryota > Metazoa > Nematoda > Chromadorea > Rhabditida > Trichostrongylidae > Haemonchus > Haemonchus placei. Next base: position 47,005 of record UZAF01016171.1, read on the forward strand.
AACCAGTGATATATGGACCTTACGTGACTTCCACCTGGTTGGGCTTGCCGTGTGAGTTGGTGTTTAAAAATAGTTGAAAAGTGGGTATAAAAGTTTAGAATCGCAATAGGTCGTATCAGTAGAGGATCAACTCCTCGCTACATCAACTAGTCCTCTAATCAAGCCAGCCCTTGTGTACTTGATATTTCGAGAAATGCTGAAATTTATTTTTACCATCTCCTGTCACTAAATGAGCAAAAACATGAAGCTCTTGGCGTTAATTAACCTTATCTGAGTGATGCGCCCCCGCATTGGACTTTCAATGGTAGTGGCGATATGAATGCATGTGTGGCCTATATAAAGAGTTGCATAGGCCAGCCAAGGTACAAGCTACGCTTTGTTCCTCGCTGGTGAGCCTGTTATCAAATAACCAACTGAGATAGGCTAGAATTGCCTGACCTAGGCGAGTATCTATGCGGGACTGATCTCGAGACCGTGCATGTATAACACGGCGCCATTTGTCAATACGACACCTCAGTCTTTTTGTTACCGCGAATCATCATATGGTAGGGGTTCGATTTCTTACTGAAAGTCAAGTTCATGGCTCTGTCGAATTGTATAATATATGCGTATCAACCTTTTATTATTCCTTATTCACTAAGGACACTGTTTCTGTTTGCCACCTATCGAATACTGAAACTAATGTTGTTCGACTTTTTTACATTTATACCCACACTATAGGTTTTTTCCCATTTCCGGTGCAACGCCCATTTTCACCTTGATGTGCCATGCTGTCAGTCCACGACATGCCTAAGCAATCTTTATGAGAAATGTTCAACAGTTAACGGTTATTATTACCAAGTCACTTCCATAAGGAGCTCCTCCTTGATACCTACTCTTCCGAAGGGCTCCTTCACTCGCCTGTTATAGCGATGTGTTCCTACCTTACGCTTCTTAAGTATTCTTGTTTTATAAAATTAGTGGGAACTCATTGCGGGGCAAAGGCCTGCCCAATATCGAAAGCGGTTCTTCTCTTTGTTTTCACATACTTCCGGAGCCACCTATTTTAGTTTCATCGCACTTATTAATAGTAACCGCAGTAATGACTTTTTGTTCGCACAGCGTTGTTTACCTCATGTTGTTGACTATTAATCTACCATTGCCATGTTGTGATGACGTTTTTTTACGAAGTTTACGGATGCATTTTCTAGATCTGTTTGTTGAAGTGTCCAGGCGTATGCACATATTTTATCATAATCGCTAGAATTTTCAGATATGTTATTATTATTGATATCGATTCTGGTCGCTTGTTCAGTTGCTCGAATTCCATATTTATGTACCGAAATCAGAGTGAGTTCCTTTGATACACAAAATAATCCGGAGTAGATGCGTATGTGTGTGTGTTGGTGGGTGTGTGTCGGTGTAGGGATGTGTTCCTTTGAACATGTGTTGCTAGAAAATGCTATCCCGTACACATCTAATAACGCTTCTGAACCAGCGTGGATGGAAGGAGCCCAAAGTGCGCCCCTGACTAGAGGTTCTTCAAGATCGCTCACATCGGACTATACTTGTTCTCGATAGTAAAAGCTCCAACTTTCATATGGGCTCCGAGGAATTTCTGCTTCTACAATTCCCTATGTAAGATGTAAACTGGCTGAGGAGAAAGGAGGGGATTTGTTATAATGATCTCACACGATATCAATTAAAATTATCCAATTTTGGTAGGAGAACGGAAACAAGTTGTGGGTCAGTTTCCCGATGAGAACAAGTTGTTTTTCAAGAGTTGTTTTCAGAATTTTTAGTCACACGAGTGGTATCAGAATCAACCTATCCGGCTCGCTTAACACCAAGCAAAATAGACTTATGGCACGATTTTTCTGGCCATGACGTCTCTGAATGGAACCGTAATCTTTCAGAGGAAATTCGAGGCTCTATTGTCACCAACTTTCAGTGGAGGAGGGTTGATTTTGAGCTGAACTTGACAATAACATTGTTTTGGTTATATCTCCCATTGTGGTTATGACTACTAGCCGTAAACTGTACACTTAGGAAGCACTAGACTGTAGGGGAAACCATTGTCAACCCCGTCTATCTGAAGATGTTTTTATGAGAACATCAACTCCAGTTGTCCTGCAAAGGGCAAAATTCATTTGGGAGCAGACAAAACTGTATTGGGCCTTTGGCCTTGATATTATAAATTTCCATGTGCAAATTTGTGTAGCAAAAAGTTTTTATTGAATATGACAGTTCATCATAAACCATAATCCATAATCATAGTTCATCATCAGTTTTATTGTCTATAATTCCAGATCTTAACCCCCGGAGAATGGCCACTCCCCGGTTTGAATTTGCAGTGAATATCGAAAATACCTTGGGACAAATTTAGAGAAATAGATACTGCCAACTACAAAATCTTTATAAAAAAAAAAGTAAGAGGTATGGGGGCATAGGAAATCTCGTCAACCCTCCTATGCAAATACGCCACATCTGTGGCTTTCTGTCGGGCTTGTAGAACTACAATTACCTGTGGGGTCGGTTAGGTGATGATGCTCTGAGCTTGACCTTCGTTGACACCCAGTACCAGTCAAGACACAGTCCACGATAATTTTGAGGTAGCATTTTTTAGTTGAAAAGTGGAAGTATTGATGCAGAGTAGTGCATCTATAGCGAAGAAAGTGAGAAAATTCGCTTCCTTCGCGAAAAGTGGTTATCTAAAAGTTAGTGGAAATAGAGTTTGTGCGAGATTACCATGATGAAAAGGGCACAGAAGGAGTGTCTGGACGAGATTTCAGTAGTTGCAATTGCGCAAAAAGCTGGCTATGACAAGCCAAAACTGTACGTACAAAATTGCATTTCACTGTCGCTATGGGTCATGGCAAGTTGTTTCAACTCCTCACATAGGTTATCTTACCAACTGGGCAGCCTCTACGATACCGTTGATACTCGTCCGCATTCACACGATACAATGTCTGGCCCCTTATTGTGCCCTATCCAGGACGTTCCTCGACCTAACATAGGCCCACATGATATCAGGAGGAACTTCGAGTCCATCCCAGGGGGAAATCTCAGAAACCACTTTTTTCGTGAGCTGTGCCTTAAAGTAACTTCAAGGGATGAACAGGTTTCTGTGTATTATGGAAATGCGATCTGCGTTCTGTTCCGCCGCATGCGATGACGTTACTTCCTCCGGCCCACCCGCTTTTTGCGCCAGAGAAGGTGATTCTTACACAATGCCTTCACGTTGCAGAAAGCATAAATCATTTGAATTCAGTTCAGCGAAGGGATTCTGAAAAAAATGAAAACGTTTACCGTTGGTTATAAGATCATATGGTTATGGTAATTGGGCAACAGATTTGTCTGAGAAGGTTAAAGTAGTCCGATACACCCGAAGTACTCAAATGAACGTACCGGTTCGTGCCCTCAGACGTCAGCACCCTTTTCCATACTTCCTCTTTGTAAGCTCATTGCACAGCAAATACGGAAATGAATGGCATTATCAAAGTCTAAAAATCACTTTTGGCAGGAATTTCGAGTCACGAACGTTAAGGAAACGCTTAAGTGCACAGGGGATTTTTACGCTTGACCTGTTTCCTTTCCGTCGTGAAATATATCCTCGCATCAACGATTCGAACCCATGACCTGGTTGCGGTGGGGAAGGGGATTTGAGATTCGTGGCATATCTGTATATAAAATGCCGCTCATTCCATCCATGCCTCATGCCGTCAGAATCCAATTAAATCATTTATTCAAATGCCATATGATAGCCATGATTATGTTAATGAAGAAGAGTAGGAAAAGGAAGGAAGGAAGGAAGGAAGACAGAAAGGAAGGAAGGACTAATAGGGTTTTTGATCAGATGAGAAATTGGCAAAGGTAGAAGAGAGAAAGAGAAATTTCTAGAGCTGAGAAAATCCGGTTGGAATGCGCCACGTGTTAGACTTCCATCTACGATCTTGGCGGTATTTGAATGCGTATGTGGAATACGTAATGACTTGTAGAGGGCAGTTGATGCACATGCTTCCATCCAGACAGACAGAGTCTTTTACCAATCAACTAACCCTCGAAGATTGGGAGCTTAGTTTATCCGGGTAGATAATGGTCCGGAAATCGATCCCTGATCCCTGCTTGGGGTAGTGCACCTGGGCAATTCTCCGCCACCTTCAATTTGTATGTATGGAAACTAAAACAATTTGATTTTTAAGGGCAGCATTGTGCACTTTGATTTCTCCTAAATCTGGCTAATTAATAAGCAGAATGGCAAACTACCATAACAGAGAAAGCAGCAGAAAAGGAGAACCACAAGAAATGACCTGGCGATGGGTAAAAATGAATAAATTCATAGTAACGTACTTCCAGGGACCAATTAACAGCTGCCCTCCTTCATTACCTTTTTGCCGTCTGATAGAATTCACATACTTCCGGAGAGCAATGGCCTTTCCCCTGCCCACAGAATAAGTCCGCTTCAACGAACGTCTAATAAATAGTTCACTGATGGGGAGTGCAGTACAACTTCTTTCCCGACAGAAATCAAAGGGTTTTGTGCTTCTTTCATGATTCTCTCCCGGTAAATGCGAACGAATTTCAGTTCGAGACCGAACAGGAAGCGGAACGACGGCGTATATTCGAGCATTGTACCGAAGTATGTGATGAAAACGGTACAGGTGAAATGCCATGCTCCAAGTGCCAAATTCCTTATGAGGGATACGGCTGTCTAAGGCAAAGACGCGAGGTAAGTGATTCCTTCTCTTCCAGAATACGCTTTTCGATTACCCTTCGCTCGCTTACTGTCGCTTAATTTCGCTTACTTCTGTAAGCTAGAAACTGTCAGTGAATACTTGCTGTCAGGGTAATTGTGGACTAGTGGGAGAGCAGTAATGCCCAAATCTCCTTCCAAAACGGTACTCCCTGACTAAAACGATTTCTCCTAGAAAAGCCTCATTACAAGCGAACCTGATTTTTTGGCCTTCTTTTCTTGCCTGAACTTCACGGGTGACTACCATTGCACCGCTGTAACCATAACTACACCTGCAAACATATCTAAATACCATGTGGGTGCGAGTGCCTCCTCCGACATCTATCCACCTCCTCGTATCCGTCTACACCATCTATGTCTTGTTTCTGATTCTGGCAGTCATCTCATTTCCATTACTCTGGCCCATAGTCGACCTACATATCCGATGGAAGTTGGGAGGTACTTTGGATGGATTCTCGTTACAATGCCTGGATGATGAACTATACATTACGGATGCCACAGCTCGAAAAAAATTCGTCACTCTTCAACTACTTATCATTATGTCTGCATTTTATTGAGATATCTATCACTTACAGGTTGCAATGGCTTGTATCCTTGATTGTGATCTCTTGTTACCAGACCATATGGCACAAACGAAATGTCTGGAGACATGCCATAATGCAAAATCTCTACATTTTTTATGATCTAATTTCTTAGTCTTCGTTACTCCATGACGTGATTCTCGATTATGCGTTGTGAATTGTACTTGTGATAATTACTAGATAGGGATTACTAGCTAGAAAATTTGTGGATGTATAAATTATTGACAAAAAAAAANNAAAAAAAAAGAATAATTGGTAACCTTTTATTGTTAAATTTGGTGAAATGAATACAGTGAGAAAAGGCATAAAAACATTGCGGTAACTTCTACGAGGCACCGCAGACACACGAAAACTGTTTTCACCCTCGTCATTTCTTCTCATATAAATGAAATGGAAAATTACAACCCGCATTCGCTCACACACACAAATCAGGATCATTGGTGGGCTGAGAAATTCTCACAAAGGAAGAGTAGTCGAGTTTCTTGCAAAGTAGTCATACCTAGCGGATGAGCGGCACACCGCCGATTACACTAAAGCTCCCAACCCCATCACTACCTTTAGTAGAGTAAAAAATCGCAATGAGTTGTAACGTGGAAGTAGGGAGGAGAGAGGAGTACTCGTACTGGAGGAAATCCTCACCGCCGCCACCCTTGACTATGACTACAACAAGGATCTGTGATGAACCCTCCACAGCCTACCTCGCAAAAGAAGACTTTGAAGCTGAAACACGAAGAAATAACTCCGATAAGTGGATCTTCAAGAAATCCGCTATATAAATAACATAAATTATTAGAAGAGATCATCTAATAATACAAATTCTCTTGCATAATAGCCGTATACCGATCGCGTTCTTCCTCCGTCATTTCAGCCACCATTTCCGATGTGACTTCGCTCAAGGGAACCTATAAATAAAAAGATTCAGTAGGCTCTGTACAATAAATCAACGATGAACCTCAATAAAGGGACTCTGGCAGTACGCAGATCACGCGAAATGGTAATGAAGGGAATTCCTTCGGGAAGAGTTTGGGTTCCCAAAACCTTCGTCAATCCTCTTCCCCAACCCGCAACACAATGTGGCTGTCTCCAAATTTTTGCCGGGCAACTAAAACTTGAACATTTCCTTTCTTGTTCTGAGAGCAAACAAAGGCCTTCAAAAGTCCCTGGAAGAAAGATCGTAGTGGGGCTACTGTATTTTTTCCAAATAAGTCTGANTCCAAATTTTTGCCGGGCAACTAAAACTTGAACATTTCCTTTCTTGTTCTGAGAGCAAACAAAGGCCTTCAAAAGTCCCTGGAAGAAAGATCGTAGTGGGGCTACTGTATTTTTTCCAAATAAGTCTGATCGATCAACTAAAAAACAAACCAGTTTTCCGGCAACAGAAATCATCTCCTCTTCCTCGTCGTCTTCCTCATCCTCATCATCAGCTCCAAGTCCATCATTAGCGACTCCGTTTTGGTCCTCGTCAGAACGTGGCCGCTTCTGTGGAGGTTCTTCAATATTTTCTAGTTCCGCCATTAAGCTCAAGGACACCGACGATGCAACATGAGGTACAGCATCGTTGCTAAAAGAATATGGTACTGTAAGCTACCTTTCTAATGCCTCTTATCACATAAAGAAGCAGATACAGTTAGAAGCAATAAACTCGATTTCTACAAGATGGAAAGCCTAGCGAAAACCCCACCTATCAGTTCCCGCTCCTAGTACTTCATCTGTCACGTTTTGTTCGCCACCACCAATAGCATCATCTTGAAGCCATGTGGGAACCACTTTTGCTTCCTCGACAGGTTTGCTGAATAGGAGAAAAAGATTCATTAAATGTTAGCTGATGTGACGTGGTCACGGTTCTATTTCTTAAATTGAAACAAATCAGAATTTTGAAAAACAAAAAATCGTGTCGCACAGCATTTGAACTGTCATGTGTACTACTGACCTGTTCGTATCAGCGTTCAAGTCTACCGTAATCTGATCGGCATTGGCATATTTAATTGACGGGCCGGTCTGATATGAGTGTGCTGTACCACCGAGCTGTACACGTGGGCCTCCAGCTGACGACGAAAAGTCTACGAGTTGTTGATTAGTCTCCGCGGCTGAAATAAGCTTATTACTGCTCGAGACGACGGAGACCAAGCGTCCGTGATATTTTTTTCTATTTTTCAGTATTTAGGGAAACATTGTTAGTATTTTAGAAGAAAAACCGGTCTTACTCATCCGAACTCATTATGCAAAGTTATTCTATCGGCCCGTGCCTTGGAAGGTCCAGAACTTGAGATTAAATAGGTAGTGCTCATGCCCTCATAAATTGTACTCATGAACGCTTAAGAACCGGAACAAGAGGGAAAATAAGTACTGTTCCTTAGTTTTACTCATGAATTCAATGAACGCAAAACTTTTTCGAAGAGTTCAACAGATTCGATTAATATGTGAGCTGTCAATAATGCTCAGTGATTCGTACCAACAAAGTCCCNAGACTTTCTACGATTAAAAGCTGTACATAAAAGGCAACTCATGTGGACTGCAAAATCGCAACTAACCTCATATGATCAATTTTGNTCCTTAGTTTTACTCATGAATTCAATGAATGCAAAACTTTTTCGAAGAGTTCAACAGATTCGATTAATATGTGAGCTGTCAATAATGTTCAGTGTTTCGTACCAACAAAGTCCCACCCCCCCTCCCACAAAAAAAAAAACGAAGACCAAATCGATGGAGATTTTGAAGGTATCACTAAAGGGTTGTAGGATGTAGACACTACACGAAAATATAGTTGATGCTATGATTATTCAGGTGAGTGTGATAATAGGTAAAATGCTGTAGGTAAAATACTGTAGTAATGGAAGAGAAAAGAACTTTTGTCTTCCTCGGCCAAATATTGATTTATGTCCGGTTCCAGAAGATGCGGTGCTAGTTGAACACCAGCTAACTCCCGAATGGCAGCGAAGAGTGGTAGCATTTGTTCATTGAACCGAGCTAGAAGCGTCCTGAATAGCCACTTTTACAGGTACCCCAAACTCCAAGCATAACTCTGAAGCGGACCTCGTGACCTGTGTTGGTCCTCCTGTGATATCTTGCGTTACTTCACCTTGACACCGCCAACACTTTAGAGTCCCTGTTTGTGGATCAAATATTCGATCAATGTCCATATCCTAAAAGATGGAGGAATTGGTAAAGATGACAGGGTACCTTGACGTAAATTACCTCGTACTGAGCACCGCATTGGTCACACTTATAATTTGCCTTTTGCAGTTCATTCTTCTCCCTAGCTTCCAACATTTGCCTGAAGACTTTCTACGATTAAAAGCTGTACATAAAAGGCAACACTGCAAAATCGCAACTAACCTCATATGATCAATTTTGTATTTGAGGACGTTGATAATAGCACGATAGTTGATGAAATAGAATATGATCGAGACATTCCTTCCGGTTTCATTCTTTTGTTGAAGCAGACGATCCTTCACCAGCTTCTCATTCTTCAGCCCAGCAAGAAGCTAACACCAAGGACCATTGAATGGAAGACAGGAACGCATGCATCAAGCAAAAAATCTAAGAAAACTCACCTGCCTCAACTGTTTTTGGTCAAAGTTGAGTCGACTTCTCAGATTCTCCTCTCGAATGCATACTGCCCTCATTATGTAGTAAACGACTAGATAGTGTTCCTGTAATTGCACAATGCATTAGTGAGAGTGCCGAAAGTCATCTACTCACTAGATATTTCCGAATCAAATCTGAATCAACCGTGGTATAAAGGGGCAGAGCTGAATGTTAATAGTGCGACACTGGTGCTTGGGACAACTTCTGCGAAAACTTGTTTCTCAAAAGGACTTGGACGTCATCTGAGCACTCTCCAAACGTTTGCACGGCGGAGATTATACGAAAGCAATTTAATTTTTAATGCAATTCTGATATGTCAAAGTGTGTGGAACCTCTATCCGCCCGAATTTGTCTCAGGATGGTTTGGAAAGAATCAAAACGGCTTCCAACCTACCTTTGAAAAGAAGTTCTTCACCATTAACAATAGTACTCTATGTAAACTGGGGGGCACTTCTGTGACGACTGTCGTCTCAGGAGCCTTCGAATCACCTCCAGTTGTAGTTCCCGTAGCATTGGACATACCCACTAAAACTCCAACCGTACCGTTATACATCACAACATTAACGCTTAAAAAAGCTCATACGCGATAATGGACCTGGGCGATACCAAAGAAAGACATGAAGCACTGAGCTACATAAAATCTTCATTCCTGTAATAGATCTAATGTCTTGTATAGAACAAAAAAGATAAAATCTCTCATATTAACAAAGTTGAAGGAGTTTATACAAAACTTGAATGTAAAGCTGCTTGCTGATTAGCTACAGCACCACATTTTACAAACTACGTGCTACGAGAGCGCTAAATATGAGTACAACTGTATTACAACAAAATATGAGTACAACTGTATTACAACACGAGCCGTATTGTCCCGCAACAGGAACGAGAAAGTAGGATGCGAAACCAGAACTAAACCAGCTTTTTGAGCATAAGGAAACACTGAAGTCAGTAACTGTGGAACCCATTCGATACGTTGCAGTTGCAATTGAGTAAACATCTCCAAATGAAACGAATGATTGAAGGTCTTCAAATGAGCAAAGAGGGAGATGGTTAGCACGCAGCAAGAAATATCAATAAATGTTCAGCAACAAAGTTATAAAATATTTTGTCGGTTCTATCATGTGTTGGATTTCTTCGGCTCATCTTTTGGATACTAACCCACAGCAGCGTTCCCTTGTGACTGGTCACCTTCCAGGAATCTCGAGTGGGTTCTCACCGGGTAGGCAATCTCTTGCAGTCGAGAAGGGTAATGAGCGAGCGGATTCAGCGGTCAGCCTCAAGTCTGCGCTTTCGATATAATTTACCTATACCCTCACATTGTAACTAGTCTGCTAGTGAAAACTATCAACTGGAATCTATTACCACTTTAGTAAGCTAGCAAATGAAGAGCGATTGTGGCAACATAATTAATAACATATCAGACATGTGATCATCGGAAACCTTCAACAAAGATCAAGAGAATTTCAAATCAGGATTACAATAGAATACCCTCTCAGAAGATTACTTCAGGAAAGGCTTACACATCTTTTTTACACTTGACTAGCTTCTTCAACGTTTAGGTGGTAGAAAGATGGAGGGTCATAAAAGTCACATATAGCGCCAACGCTAGGATCCCGGCCCTAAAACATATTCTTCAATGAGGTAGAAGCAAAACATGTAAAAATTACGAAAAGTACCTGAAACCGCCGATAGAGCTCTTTAGCTACATCGCCCGATCCCCGTGAAAGCATAGTAGCTTTCAGTCGCTCACCAGTTTTTGCGACGTCATCTTCGAAGTCAAATGTTTCGTGAATATCTAATGCGAGCATCTGAAATTAGTAGCGACCTTTTTATACGGCTATGGTCCGGACCATATATGAGAAAAATAAGTTACCTCCGTCCATAACTTTCTATAATACATCCCCATGTATGGTTGAAGACCAAATATGGGTATGAACGAGCACGGGTGATAATCATTTCTTCCGGCTTTGAAAGGGAAATACTCTTTGGACATTTCGCGATACAAATCCAACCAGAATTTCTGCCTAAAGAGTGTCAAACTTGCGAAGCCAAACAAACCCATGCATCAAGTACGAGGATTAACGCTCACTCACTTTCTATCCTCCATTTCGAATATGGTGAGATCGTAATCAGCCCAGAACAATGATCTATAGGACTCCCAAAGAGTTGAACGTGACAAAGCCAGGCATATATTATTAGCATATTCATCAGACACTGTGGATCCGTTTACCTGAAAGCAATAAAATATAGTTGCGGCAGTTTCAACGAGTGTATGGTCGAAACTGAAAATACCAACGATATGAGGTGAACTGAGAGATTGCAGCAAAGTTGGTTTATACATGAAGAATTGTAAGAATGCCGGAAATGCATCCGCAGCATCCCAATCGCTTGCATAAAATGGTGCCCATGGGATGGCAATATCTCGATATGGAGCTCGTGAGAGTAACATTTGAACGGACCGGCCAACCTGGAAAGCCCACCGTAGTTTGATATCATAGATTGTAGAATAGCGAGAAGCTCACATGGAACAGCAGCTGTTCAAGTTGGTGATGGTGAAGGAGTGATGGTGAACTTTCCGTAGGTGCGATGGCTGATCCCACAAGATAAACTATCTTGTCAAGACCACGAACTTGCGAATCCACTGAAACATATGCAATTCCAATATCGTACCAGTNACAAGATAAACGTCAGACATTTTTTGTGCTTACTCGCAAAAGCGCCTTTCTGTTTTAATTTTAACTGCTTGGGAATATAATGATTGAAACCGATCAAAACAGAAACGCATTCTTGGTCACCCACTTCTTCCGAGCATGACATTCCATGTTCCCCGCTTCGACTCTCTATCGAATGGATCAATATAAAGCCTCCCAAGGTGCTCTCCCGTTGTCACATCATCTACAGAGAAAATTCGTGCATCAGGATGAGCGCGCTCAAGACCACTGTCAGATATATCCTGAAAAGCACATAAGTACCATCAAAAAACTAATTTCGTTGAAAAGGTCATAATTCACAAGTTCATAGGAAAAGAAAAGGAGAGCTGAAAATCAAGCTTCGATACCAACATGAAATTCTAGTCCGAAAATTTGTCCCATTATTTTCGTCAGATTGAGGAAAGTTGGCCAGAATGGGAAGTGATTCATCAAATCCAACGGATCGACACTGGTAGTAAACAATTATAGAATGAACTCAACACATACAGAGTATCTTAATAAGCTCACTTACTCATAGTGGTGCTCAGCCTCTTTTCTACAGATGTATGCAAGATCATGAGCTTGTAAATTGCTGGACATGAGCTCTTTAGCCTGAGCAAAAGCTGTCCATGACTCCATGCGATCAATGAATACTGGACGAATTCGGCGAGTCAACCTGAACAATCTCGAGTACATTTCCTTAAATCCATCACGTACAATCAAGCTACGAAAATAAAATTATGTTGCTTACGCATTCAGAAAGTTCCGGACAGTTTCGGGTGACGCGGCCATTTTGTTCGCAAGTCGATGTTCAGAAGTTGATGAATATCCCAATGTTTTTGCCAGGCCTTCACTGAAATCAACATTCAATCTGAATGAGCACAGGCGTTCATATCAAACATAAGATCATCATGAGATAACAGTGGGTTATCAAGAGCTGGCCAATTATAATCAGTTTTGATGATAATGAGCAGCAGAAATCCGAAAACATCTCTTGGTAAGCAAAACTGTGGAGGGAGCATCATACCGAAACTAAGAGTAAGATGGTTTTTGTCGTTCTCTAGATCGCCACCGTCACAGCGATCAAAGAGTTTCATAAAACACGTGTAAAAGTTGGACGAAAGCATGCGAAATCATCGAGGAAAAGAGAGGCAAAAGGATTCGCAAAGCAAAAAAAGGTGACTTACTTGTTATGTCTGAGCTCTTCAATATTTATAGAGTTATTGTAGAAATCGTGATCAAATGATGCCTAAAAATGGAGGACACTGTGAATCCGTAAACATAATTGAAAAATTGTAGCAATTAGTACAGAAACGCGGACTGTAGTTAAGTGAAAACATGGAAGAAATTGTTTAATTGCAAAAAAAACATTGAATAGGACAAACCTTGCTGATCCATCTTTCCCAAGCTTCTGCTCTCAACTGACGACTCCCACAGTACTCCAAGAACGGATAAATGGAATGTGGGGTCATACGACCGCGCCAAGGTCCTTGTTCCCATTGCGTTCTAGAATAAGCGAAAGTAGAAACAAAGAAATGAGGGTTATGCTTTTTTAGAACTTGTACGTGATGAACATTATGAATTAAGGAAAAATAGAGAAGCTAAAGACAGTGAATGTCGTCACAAACAATACTTACGGATCTGCAGCAAGTGTCTGTAAAACGTGAGGTGGAGCATCTTTCAACATGGCCTTGTCGGTTATGGTAAAGACATGCTGGTCGTTGGTGGCCATGACATTTGAACTAAAAGAAGGCAATATAAATATGAGCGAAAAGAGCATTCAGAGTAAAATGAACCATTCCTAGCCACTGTGAGTTTGTGCCAACTGCGCCTCGAAATGTTGGCATTAACTGCGAAATGAAGGACTGTTCATATTGGTCTATCTCTTAGACCAATACCATTTCCCTTCTCAACACCTTTGTCAATACTATTGCTGAGTTCTGTTTTGTTGTGTATTTGTATTATACGCATACGATATAACTTACATGTATTTGCTGCGGTACTCATCGATAAATCTGCTCCATGATCCTATCAACTTCCGAGTTTTGTCATCTCTTCTGTCCATTCCACTAGCACGAATCTTGAAAATAAGGTACTGTTCATATATGACAAAATGTTAGCTCTGTCCTGTTCTGCACACTTCGCCTTTCGTTCTCCGTTCCACTCCAATTTTTCTTTAACTCACCTCAAGCAAGTACCACTCAAGAAGTCGTAGCTGCCATTCTGTTAATCCTTCTTTGGCATCATACAGTTGCTAAACGAAGTTTTACTCTCGAGGTACTTAACGAAACAATTTTTAAACAAGTAAACAAATGTGACTATGGTATCATCTAGGTTTACCTTAATCGCGTCTTGGAAATCGGCATTGGATAGCTTCTCCATATGGTCACGGGCGCTCATAATTTTGATCTATAACGCAATCTACTTCAGAAGTTTGTTGTAAAAATAAAATAATAGAGAAATTGAAATACACATACGTGATGAAGATCGGCATCAAAAAGCTTCCGATCACTATCTGGCCAATCTGTGAGCATTTTGAGCAGAAGCGTCTGCAGAGCATAATCCACATCATATTCTTCAGTTAGAAGGGGTTCGACTACCGTTTCGAAAGTGCGTTCTTCGGCAGGCACTAAAATTCTGCTATTGGATGGAGAAAATAGCAAAATTAGAAGTAATATCGGCCTATTCATTGCGTTTGCTATGAAGTACTTGTCAAGGAAACAGATACAAATTAGCAATTGTTCCACGGCGATACGACATGGCGTATGGGTAGAGATGAGGAGTGGAGAGAAAATTACAATAGGGAAATTTGTTCCAAAACAAAGAAGAAAACAAAGCGTATGCGATGTTATACCAAATTGACGAACTAATATCATAGAGTCATATATTCCAAGATCAGACATTACGTTTGCTCAGAAGCTCAAGATGTTCCATGCAAGTTGCACCGTACTCCATCAGCATTCGTACTGTTCCCTCATACATTTCCTGAAAAACATGATGATCAAAACACGCAAGAATTGTCTGAATGCTGTAATATTACTTTAGGGGATGCAGTAGCCAGTGTCGGCCAATCTTCACCCTTTGCAATGTTGTACATGAAACGATTGTTCTCCACCGTTTCATCAGGAATATGAGGGAATCTGAAACAGGAGGTACTACAATGCTTTACAGAATGGGAATAAAAGTAAAGTACCAAATAAAGCTTGACCTTATTACTTACACAACGTAGTATCCAACTATCCTGGGTGGGGTTTCGTTAACCATTTTGAAAAGTATGTTACGCTTCTGTATACATTTCTGTAGAGAGGGAGAAGAATTCAAATCAGAACATTTCTGAAATGAAAACGTCATTAACAAAGTAGCCGTACTGCTCCCAGCATGAGAAAGTTACCAAGATAAGTTGGAAATAAGCACGTACATTTGAAACTAGTGAAATAAAACGTGATGTGTTCGCATATTTCGACTTCAGACACCACCGAAGCAGCACTCCGGACATATCTGAAAGCAATAAATTCTTACTTTCCGAACCCAACTGATCGAGATCATCACCTTCAAAACAACTGCTAAGCGTAAGAACGACCACCTCTGTTAATTCACAATTTCCCGAATCTTAAACTGCGTAATCAAACAACACCACGTTCCTTTAGATATTAAACACTTGAGAACGAAGAAACTGACCCCTCACTACTTATGACGTTGAAATAAATCTAGCAAATTACTAGCAATTAACAAACTATTGTTACTAATTACTCGAGTTAAAAAATGCGCTCCACTAGAATATCGCGCTCCATAGCCGGGGTTCCCCTGCATCTGGGAGGCGGTCGGTTGGCGCGATGGGGCGGGGTCGCCCCGCCCATTTGAGGCGGATCGCGGGGTGAACAACTCGTTCACATCCGGCAACCCTCTGTCTGTCCTCT
>UZAF01016171.1:63253-84085 GCA_900617895.1 Haemonchus placei
CTGCATCTCTGCCGCCGGTTAAAAGGGCCTACGGACTTTCACCCACTGTAATTGATCTCTCACAGAACTGCTTCATGGATACTGCACCGAATAGTCCATCATAATCATCGACTGTCTGCTGTATATGGATTACAACCCTATTCTGCGAAAAAGCGATGTTTCTTGCCAAGAAAGCAGTTCGACAGCATCGTCCTTGCTTAAAGAACCAGCCACAGAACAGTTAGATGTAACAGGTTTGTCGTACACTGAAATTTGCCTTGCAGCTTAGCGATTCATAAATCAGTTTGTTGATGTAACCTACAAACTACGATAAGGCGAACTAGCTTCCTTGCTCTGGTCGCTTTACAATAAACGGCTATTTCTGTGAGGTCATGAGAGGCCAAACCGATTGCAATCTGGAAGTGTTCCCAGTAAGACTAGCAATTTTCCATTAATATTAATTTCGAAATTCGCCGTCGGGCATTCATAGTACTTGCGTCCTAAGACGATATCGGCTTTGGCTGCCAATCGATATTTCGAAAGTCATGACTAATGCTGCGGTATAACCTTGTTTTGCGTTCGCAGTTGATAAGGTAAGGTTGCTTTTCCTCTAGAAGGTATCTTACTAGAATGAATTGCTTTTTAGAAAGAGAAAAAGAAGACGCATTATTACGGTCTCTGAATGGTTGCATCGCTATCTGGGTTACGGAAAATACGTGCATCCGGAAATACAAGCGGCAAATTGATGTCCGTGGCGACTTGGACGACTTTAGCGCCTATCTGGAACCTCAGATGAAGTGAAGTAGATTTGTAGGATCACCTGATTCTACTAATCTTGTTTCCTTTAGCTTTGTGGTCCAGCGATAGACGCCGGAGCCGTCAAAATCGTCCTGAATATCGCCACGCAATTTGTCGCGCGATTCCCGGCCGCACGAATGCACACATAGGCTGCTTTCAGACTTCGACGTCCGTCCTTCCTCCGTGCCGCGACGGTGGTTCTGGACAGGTGTTGACAGCGTCTGATACCGATTGATACTGAGATAGACGGGATTATGAAATTAGTCTACTCTTGTCTTGCGGTATCAGCGCTGTCAACACCTATCTAAAACTGCCGTCGCGGCACGCATGCGACGGACGGACGGACGGACGTCGAACTCTGGAAGCAACCATACTCTGCCATCTGTAGTCGCTTGGGTGTTTCTTATGTAGGCGTAGTATGGTCCGATTTATCGATCGGCGACCGGCGTCGACGTCAGCATCGCACTATGGATGCACCTATTCTCGTGATACCGTAATCGCAATTGTGACTCTGGTCGGAAAATGGCTCGAGTGAAAGTGCTGCAACACAATTGTAACTCCTAATGGACCTGACCATTACCGTTTTATGAGTCACGTTTAGGTGCCGTGTGAATCTTAACTTCTTACTGTTCTTGGTTACTCTGCGCATTCACGAACTTGCAAATTTAATCTCATTACCCCGTGCCTTGTCTGAGGCCCTCTTGTGATACCTCCTACTTGTGTCGGGATCACAATCTGTGTATTCATACAATATTATGGCCTTTTTCGATGGCAGATAGGTATTTAAAGTGCTTTGAGTCATCACATAAGAAAATCCACATTATCGATCACCACACCGACAAAGCTGATTACGCTCCCCCTCACATGCGGTGATTAATACGGTGTGGGTTTTGCGTCACGTCAGGATTAGACATACTCAAAGCGCTCCAACTCATGGGTCTAGTTCCCATTGTTTTTTATGAGCTGATTAACCCCATTAGCTTAGTGTGCAATCGGTCGTTGATCGGAGGTTGTGTTCGACGAGCTTCTCGATCTGTCGCGTTTGGAGAGCGCGGACAACGACACGCCTGTTCTACCTGCTCCTTACTCATTATGAAGTACCCTACGACGCTCGGCAGGTGGTACTTGCCAAGCAATCGCTGTGATGATGATGATCGGTAAATGGACGAAAGGAAGTCGGCAAGCAGAATTCAATGTTTTTCCTGATATCGACTGGACACACTCATACTACCGGCGTTTTTCCGTCGATCTCGGTGTTCTTCCGTTAACGTCTTTTTCCGACGATCTCTACGTTCTTCCGTTAACGTCGCCATCGGTAGCGGATCGATGCTGTGAAATAGTACGCCCGTGCAATAGGTAACGAGACGGCTGGATTCATTCACGCAGTAGTATAGAACATGCCATCGAACATTTTCGCTTGCTTCAGAGAGAAACTATTTCTTCGCACTGAGCAAACATCCTGGATAAATGTTTACTCGTTCTCCTTCTCCAAATCGTGAAATGAAACCTTTGCACCCAAATCTTCCTTTTTTGCCCTTTAACTGTGCCACCCTGCAGCATAAGTTATCAATGTATGAAGTATCGATCGGCGGAAGACGGAAGAACATCAGCGTTGGCCGTCGATCGATACAAAGTAGGTTGGTAACACAGCGTCGTACTATGAATGCGCCCACTGGATCCAAGCGAGCGACGGGCAACAAGTGCATCAGTAGTGAACAACGCGACCCACTGTCACTTGGAAGGGCTTAGAGAAGCGTTATCTACAAGTATGACCCATTGACTCAGGGAATCGTTTAACTTCAACCCTCCTTGACCTTCGCTTACCGGCCAACGCGGAATGTAAAGGTGGCTCTTCCAGTTCGTTGACGAACGCTCACAAATGTTCCAACGCTAATGAAGGCTAGACTTGGCGCCATTCTCTTTCAAATACTATTGATCACGCTTGGGATAGGGCGTTGCAGATTGAACACCGCAAACTCTGAAGGCGGCTATTTCTCCGATTTACGCTGCGGACACACAAGTAATACTGATAGCGGGCCCGCTCGTTCTGCAGTTAAACTCTCACACAATTTACCGTCTTTGTTTCATCACACATGTGAGCAAGAGCATGTTTCTTTTGTGTGCTGAGGGTTGCTCATTCCCACGTTTTAGCACTTTCCGATTCCACGATTTTCGAACTACTTGGAATAAGGAATACATAATGAGTTAAGTTCTTTTAAGGCCCAGATTTACGTATGTAATTGTTATACTTGAAAGAATAACATTTTCAGCAGCGTGACATGGACAGGGTCGAATGTAGAAGTACTCATAATTCTTCAAAGTGCAGTATTCGTGCCTTTCGTGCAAAATTACAGCGACTGTAACGTATTTTATTGCACATGATCTCCACTCTGCCTTCGCTGCAATGGTAAACGTACGAATAGGTATTTCGGGTATTTCGTGACTGAATAACTGAATCAGAGTCGCACTAATGGAACCGCTGAGGCGCTTTAAAGTAAGGCCTGATCGCTTTAAAATGGTGTTTGGAACCGTCCAGATCTTTTACTACCCATCTTCTTTATCGTTCTGTTCCGAGTATTTTTTTTTTCAGAAGAAGCCGAGCATTTCGATGAAGGACAAGCACAGTTCGCTGCTAGTACTAGTCAGTCGGAGTGGGAAGCCGACATTGAAGAAAAAAGTCTTCTACTACGGGGAGCAACTAGACGAGGTGCTCGCTCAGCGCAGTCAGTTTCATAGAACTCCACTTTTTCAATAGTTCAATTACATAGGTACAGGCGCTTGCGTACATTTATTCTGTTAATGATATCTGCTATTTTAGGGTTGGTTACAGTATGAATCCTCGACGTCTACCTCATCGTGAGTCACGAGTAAAATCGTTCAAGCAACTTCTTGAATACCCGAGAGCAGATGATGGTAAGAAAAGCTTGTACGTCTTCGAATCCTGTCTCCGTTCAACTACATCTGATTCCCGTATTGCAGATGTCAGAAACTCATTGGCTGCTACTGAAATGGCCCCTTCACGAATTTTCGTCAGCAATGATGTGATTGGAATGCATCTAGATTGGCCTCTTTACAGTCAACAAGCTGAATCTTTTGCTACAGCAGCTCATATCATTGTTAGCGATGCTGCTCTGGTGAGTTGTTCTTTTACGGTATTTCTTCCTTACCAACGTAAATGAAAGCCCCTAGCAATAGCTACTCTTGTTTGGAGATACACTTCGCTTCGTATTTCAACAGAATCGTGGTGGCGGTTTGAATGCGTCACAGATGGCCATTATGATTTTAGGTACGGACTTCTCTTATTTGCACAACGGTTCCACAAGAATTCACGGAAGTGGGTACGTTTGTGGTAGCCATGTCTGGTTTGCAACATCGACATGAAGTCACCGTTGATGGGCTTGGATCTTGGGGAACGCCTCAAGGAACGACAAAGTAAGATTATCTTGTTGTCATTCTGTAGTTTATTACTAGAATTGAAGGGTGTTTCTTTACCAGGTTCTATAATTTCTGCTCCGCAACTCGTAAACTGATGATAGCTACTCCGGAAAATTACGCTTACAAGGTGAAAAACGGCTCTTCCTACCTTTCAGGTTTTTGTTGTCAACAATTCCTGGTACCAATGACACATAGATTTTAATGCATTCTAACTTTTATAGAAGTCACTTCCCAGTAGGAACCGTACTTGCCGAGTAGAGTTTTCAGGGAGGCTGAGCCTTTCTGTAACAACACGAGATGTCCTTTTTTGCCCTATCTCGTATGCTAGTTATTGTTCTTTATTCTTGTAGAAGTAAGTGCCCCAGTAGTTTTTTCGGCTTTAGTTTCGGATTCGTCGTTCCTAATCTCTGCGGGGGTTAATCGTGAGCAATTTGATTTTACCGTAACCTCATTAGAACTTGTTACAGGTCCAGAGCAACCGCTACATACATCCAGGCACCGACGAACGAGGGCATTTCATCAAAAAGATATTTTGTGGTCAGTGAATGGAAGTAATAGTGTGAAAAACGAAGCTCACCCTGATTTATGAATGAATTTTCAGGAATGACAAATACTGGTGAAGGCTGCGCATACGCCGTTATAACCTATTCTTGGGAAGGAACTCCTCATCCAATTGCTGTTGCTATGCCGACTTCAGCACCATCGCGAGAAAGACCCTACGGTTCGAGAAGTTGGGAGGTAATTTTTTATTCCAGTGATGTTTTTCATCTCTTATCTTTTCGTACACTGTTCAAATTCCTTGCTCCTCTTCCCAACTCTTTTGACCTGTTGCGCATGTCCTACAGAAGATGAGCTCCGGTTCCTTGCATTTTTTAAGAAAAAAAAAGATTAACTTAGGAGTTAGGGAAAAATAAGTGTAAGGCTACTAGGTTGCTTGTGAATGGTGTTGGATTTGAATAATAGTTCGAATGTGATGGTTGGGTTGTCATTCTGTTCGGCAAGACACTCTCCACTTCTCCCAGAAAATGATAGGAAGGTTGAATCTAGTGTATATATTAGGTTCTCTCCAGCACATTCCACGGTAATCTAGTTATTCTGTGTTGTTTGGACTCGACTTCGATTTCTGTGATTATCTCACCTATNAAAAAAAAAGATTAACTTAGGAGTTAGGGAAAAATAAGTGTAAGGCTACTAGGTTGCTTGTGAATGGTGTTGGATTTGAATAATAGTTCGAATGTGATGGTTGGGTTGTCATTCTGTTCGGCACGACACACTCCACTTGTCCCAGAAAATGATAGGAAGGTTGAAACTAGTGTATATATTAGGTTCTCTCCAGCACATTCCACGGTAATGTAGTTATTCTGTGTTGTTTGGACTCGACTTCGATTTCTGTGATTATCTCACCTATTTCGAAAAGGAAGAACGTTACTCTGCTGTATTTTAGTAGTTTCCCTAGCAGCCATAAATTTGCAGGCCTCAGACATCGACGTAACCGTGGATGAAGGTATTATGCATCATGGATTGCCGGTCTTATCGCGTGTCGCAGTGGACTTCGATCTTGCATGCAAAATTCTATTAGCCGGAGTCGAGATACCGCAGCACAGGTATGACACCATCAGATCATAAAATTATGCTTAGGCTCTTCAGCCTGTGTGAGATCCTTAGGAGGCTAGACGCAACAAATCAGTTTTGTCTGATAAACTTTCTTGAACTCTACAGTTAATGGGCAATAGCAAATCGATAAAATCGAGCCCTTACATCCAGCGTGGCATTCTATACATAGGATGGCTTACAAGAGTGAATGAGATTAGAAAATCTCATTTGTGCTTCCTCTCGCAGTACTCTGAACTTACTTCTAATACTTGTGCGATTACTTGTGCGCTACTGATGCGTGTCTGAATTCAAGGTTCCAGTGTGGGTCTATTGTGGTTTTGCCAAGTTCATGGTCACATGCAGCCTACTTCTTCAATATCTTAACTCGATTTTTTCACAACTGAAGGCAGATTGTTAGGAAACCACTTCATTGTTTTCCCATTCCCGATTGCTTGGCCGCTGCCACCACCTAGCGCTTCCCGTCATCGAAAATGTCGCTATTTCATTTGCCGATTTGCCGCAGCCCTGTATTTCATGTGTTCCTATATTACCTTCAACTCGTCGTCCCCCTCAGAGTATTTCATCACTGTTTCATCGTATGATTCAGTTGTCTTCGCCTATTGCTCATACACAAAGTTGACCTATTTATAAAGGACGCTTCTCAGGCTTCATAATTAATTCAAGTGTTTGTTAGACAATATGAGATCGAGGATTGTTAATTTCTAGTGAACTCTTACTGAATCTTCAACCTGTGAACTTATTATCATCCTAGCTAGTCAGGACGTTGAAGTACTATAATTTTTAGTTGTACCCGGGAAATCCAAACAGTTAGTCTTTTTTTTTTTGTAGAAAATGGAACCATTCAAGGCTGAAGAAGGTGTGTAAGGAGCTGAAAGCTTTCCAACATGTTTAAGAACTTTTACATCTTTCATGGAAAACCACGAAATGAACATGTGGAGCTATTGACCTTTGCTCTCTTACATTCATATTTCTAATTTCTTGTTTGGCATTATTTTCTGTACCCAAATGCAAAGATTGAATCTTCATGGTGAGTCCTGATTCGAGGAGCCTTCTGTATCTGCTAGTGCCTTATAATTAACCCTTTGACGACAATGGAGATTTCGATGTGACGCTCCAATGGGACCACGCTTCGCTCCTTTCGCGCGCGACTGGTTCTCACCGGTGAGTGGCACTGTTCATGAGAAAATTCTATCACTGGCTTACTGAATTCAGCAATTGGTAAGAAACAAGAAAGTATAGTGGCATTCAAAATTGGGTGCCAATGTCCCATGCGCCAGTCCTAGTGGCACCCACTGGTGGGTGCCATTGTCGTCAAAGGGTTAAAGCGCTTCTTTAGGAAGTTGTCGATGAGAACAGGTTTACGAAATAAGAGTGTCGAACACTTGCTCGCTTCATATAATAAATCCCGACGATGCATGAAACGGCGCAAGAGTTTTGCAAACTCTCCTGCAAGGCAGAACACGATAACCTGTAAGTACGCAAAATAGAAGTTCGTAAACCGTCGCTTTTTAAGGCTAATTAGTTTTTCGCTCGACATGAGTAGAATTTGATTTTTTAGTCACTGTGAGTCATGCGCAATTTTTCCGTGACGGGTGCTTCTGTCTAACTTTTCCATTGTTTGCGCTCCAGATCGTATTGATCGCCTATTTGATTGAGAACGCGGTCTTCGACAGGTTTCCAACTTTTTCAAGCAACTTCATAGCTGAATTTGAAGCTAACTTGTCGAGCTTATGCAATACACCATTCCTCTTTAGGTGTGAAGTTGGTTCAGATAGGTCAGTAAAGCTAATAAGTTTCAGTAAAAGCCCTAAAATATATTGTATGATCTCATTCCATAGCAGATGAATACAGTTTAATGGTTTAAGACGTAACTCCAAAATAAGTGGTAAATAGAAAAACTAGGGATTCGACGAGATTGAGGCGGCATAGTTGCATGCAAGAGGTATTTATTTGGGCGAGCTATTCGAACGCCTTTGCATACAGCTGGCTGCAGTTCGCTGCCTGCTTGCAACATTTGCGTCCCGTTTCGAATGGTTCAACCTATACAGCGTCTACAACACGTGAGCATTCGTCCGCCTTGGGTGTGTACTGCCGCTATACCGTTTGGGCCCTCACTGAGCCCAATCTGAGCCGTTTTCCGACCCGAAAGGGTCCCTTGTGCTATCTTTATGGGTAACAGGCCCATTTCGGGGAAGAATCTCGAAAACTGTTTTTAATTGGAGTGTGTCTTTAATTGAACTAATCGGAAAATAGAATTTCAGAATTTCCAAATTTGTCAAGCCACACATATGTTTGTTTGAAAGCACAACATCCACAAAATGTTAGTAAAACAAATTATTCATTTTGCTATCAGCTCGATCGCATTGCGAAAAGGTTGATAAAACAATCACGTGAACTCCCCATGGGCTGCGAGATTTTTCAAGATTCAATGCGTTCATTGGTGCCTACGCACGTCATTGGTAAATGTTTTTATTGCCGCGATTAGATCAAATCATTTTGAACAGGTGATCGTTTAAAGCAATCTGATTGCTAGAATTAATTTTGGGTTCAAGCAGAAAGTCAAGTACTCGCTTTTAATTTTCTGTCATCTCACTTCGTGAAAGCTGACTCACTGTTTGCAGACTAGAAAAATTACTTTAATTTAATTTATGTGGTGAGTTTTATCCGATGGTGAAATTTCGAGGTGTGTCGTAATCGATTTCGATGTTGGAGGAGTGGCATTGACGGCAGCGGAGCCTTTTGTGTGTCATCACGAACCTGTTCGGGCGTAGGCTTTCTCATAGGCGAACTGATTCGTCACTGTCGCCGCTGATCGTACTGCTGCGATATGTCGATTCATAGTGTAGCATATGTTCCAACTGATATTCCTTTTTCAAGTTACTGTAAAGTACTTCTATTGATTATTTCAAAATTTGGACCCTCATCTCAGTTATAAAAAAAAATTTAGCCACAGTGTCTATCCTTTTTTCTTTTTTATCGACCCCAGCTCCCTCACTCCATCGAATAATTCTGGTGTTTACGTACGGGGTTATCCCACAGAAAGACCACTGTTGTCAGAATCCTCATCAAAACTTTTGGGTAGTTGGTTAACATGGTTTGCAGAAAACTTCTCATTGGCCTTGCTTTCGTTTCTCAGTGCTGTCTCAGTCACCTACTTTTTGAATCGAGTCCCAAAAAATACAAAATGGGCTCATCGAACATCCATCAACATCGTGTTTGGAATCATGGAGTGTTATGGCTTTTTTTGCTTTTACTGTCTTCGTAATTGTTTTCCTAATCGTTACCAGTTTTCTACCTTCTAGCATCATTCCTTTAGACTCGAGTCTGAAGAGGAAGTGCTACGAAAAAGTGGGCCGAGGCATGTGCTTAATTGACCAGTTGGCACGCCTTCCTTATCCACACCCTCCACAGGAAGGTTGCAGCGTTTCTACTAGCTGACTTTCCCTATTTTATAATCCCTTTCCAAGGAAGCCAAGTACCAACCTTCTCTATCGACACATCACAGATTTTCCAATGTAAATGAACTCGTCGGGACGTATTTTTGGTCAATCCTCCAGTCCGGCATGGTAAGGAGAGGCTCCTGTTCTGGGTGGACCAGCCACTGCGCTGCTAGCTGTATTTCCTATTGATGTTTTACCTATTTAATGCTATTGAAGTGCTTATGCTTCCCTAGGAGGATTACCATGTTCACACTGATTTGGCCCCTATACCACCCACGTTTTAAACTATCTTTCATTCGGTTCGGTTCCAATCAAGTGCATACAACCTTGCTGTCTGTGAAAAATCATTGGAGCAAAATGTCATGATGCTTTCAAGTGTATTCAGAAGTAGCTTCAGAAGTAACTGACTCTTACTTCGTTTAAGCTGTCTGAGGTCTTTTAGCTCTAATTTCGGTAGTTTCACAGAGGCATATGCTCTTTCTGATTTTCATTGTGTGCGTCCCATACCAGAAAGACTGGTGGGAATGTTAAATATTTACGAGCACCAGGCTAACAATAGCTCTGCTCAAATATTTTGTTAGGTGAACGACGCGTAAAAATATTTCCTGGTCATAACTCGATTTTGTTACACGTTTTCTGTGTGGAAGACCAGTGTTTTCTGTGGGAGGGCAAAGAATAAGGCAAGTAACTTTTAAAGGATTGCGTGTGAATATGATGCCACTGGGTTTTTATATCGATGGGAAGCGAAAGTTGTCTTTGCCACGCCAACAGTATCTGGGCCAGGTCATAGAGTCTGTTGCCCCTTACGACCTTGTCCGAAACATTTCACCTTCGTTGAGAGCGGAGCACTACAGCGTAGGAGCACCGAGGAGCGTTGTGATCTTTGATCGGTTTCAGCCGTAATCGCCCCTGCGTAAACAAGGCTATTACGATGCTCCGCTGATACGGTGTCGGTAGTGGATCAGGTCAGGCGCCATCATCGTCGAGCAGTCGGCTGGTTTTGGACTGAACTTTGTCTTCATCATTGCACTATGTTATCAATGACTATTGTAAGGATCTTGTGAGGCAGTTCTGACACATGGCACCTTTTCCCAAATGTCAACGTTCGCCAAGCTCCAGTGTTAAGTCAAATTGCGAAGCACCTGGTTCACTTCTGTGATGATCAACTTTTTTATGCTCTTCACCACACTTACCCACAACCTTTCGAATGGCTCCCCTCGACCATTGCTGTTTATGGGAGTTTGTTTCTGTAAGTTGAGGAGCTTAAGTCATTCTGGTGCTATTTTGTTCTGGAAAGTTTTTGCATCAGTTTTTTATTCAGTCATTATACGTTACTTGAATGCTCCTAGCTTTTCCCGCTAATGATAAAATCATTGTACGTGAGTATAGCCAGCAGGGTTTTTTCATGGTTACTTTATTACTCTGATATGCAAGTAGTCCACAGCTTTGAGAGAAGCTGTTGGCCAGCAATATGGTACCAGCTAATGTGAGCACGGTGCTGTCATGTGCAGTTTAACCAACGCCATATGAATCGCTGAGAAGTATGAGCTGTCGTGTGCCCCAGGCCTACGTACGGGTGCCCATCGATCGCCGCCTCATCGCTCCGTGTTCCGGAGGCTCTTTCACGCAGTTTCCCCTCGCCAATTGGCTGCTTCTGTCTTCAGCACTAAGTAATTAAAGGTAAGGTTTCATTTTTGTGGATAAACAACATTACCAGCGATGCTATATGTGTAACTGCTATCAGGGTAATCTCTTTCCTATCGGCTTATCTTTAACATCAGATTTGCGGCCGTTGTCGGTGAAAAACAGCAACAACTGTTGGGTCAGAATTCGGTGGTCATGTGACGCGGTGACAGGAGGTGATAAGTTCTGTTTGCCGTAGAGTTGGTTGGACCTGTCTTGTCGATTGTTAAAATAAGTGGTTTGCCCCTGCACTATTTTGCCGACCTTGTGAAAGTGAAAGGGCGAAGAACACTTCCTATTCGCAAAAAAAAACTTCTCTACACAGGCTGCACATAACAGCACCATGCTTATAACGGAGGCTTGCTGGTGATGGTTCGTCTATAGAAATGAATTAATTGGTGAATGGATAAGCAGCACCAATATTCCTACATCTGTGAACTCGATGAACAGAGAGCTGTTTAGTTCATTCAAACTCGCGTTTGAAACCCTTGCATCCAGTCACTGGGAGGATTCTGTACAGTGAAGATCAATTACTGAACAGTAACCCAAAAATCACTACACTCGATCATTCTCACAAAGTTAAAGCATTGGTTCAGTAGATGTGGTTGTATGGTTCAGTTATTCAGCACCCGAACAGTAGTACATGCTGCCGTGTTCGCTGGGAAATTATTCACAACTGGTTCGTGTGCAGTGTTCTTGTCCTTGAACAGTTTGTATAATAGCAGATGGTGAATAGTAAAGGCGGCTGGCTCTATAGGCTGTTTTTGAGGAACTTCTATTGTTGTTCCGCTCCTTTTGAAGTAATGCGATCATGAATGATTGTGATGGGGGCATTCTTCTTGGTTCTCTTAAAGATAATTGAAGGGTACTGTTAAGACAGCAATCTTCAGGATAATTCGAACAATGAAAATGTTGAGAAGCAGTTTTGTAAAATTTTAATCATTTGAATGTTATTTCAAAATGTTGTACTTTAGCCGTAACCAAAACATGTCTTCAGTTACGAAACTATCCGTCCATTGTGAAGGTGCGACGCCGTACAGCTGTCGTCATGCCATAATTTCGAAACTAAAAAAGCAGCAACCGTTTGAATTGCATTCATAAGATTTTTGAAATAGTTTGCTGGTTCTACAGAAGTGGTGTAGAGCATTGGAACCACCTACATACATCCTATTTTGACAGAGCGCTCAGGTTTCTGGATCCCTTTTTTCATTTTATGAGTTCCTTGTACGTACGGATTTGCCATTAGAATAAGATCCATGGTCCTGAGGCATGAAAATTGTCCAAATGTCAGAGATCCTGGGAGTTTCAAGTCATTCCTCTTGTAGTGCGCTTTTCCGACTGCTTTGCCATCGTTGATAAGAGGGTAAACAGTCAGGATCAAACCGTTACGAATGCCGGCGATGAATCTGATCGTTCCATTCCCTCAAAAATGTAGTAAAACTGCCAAAAGAACTTTTCGACGTATGTTATCATAGGGTTCCGATGGAAGCAGTAGTAATATGGAAGGAGCGACCAAAATTGATTCAGGAAATGGTTTCCAAACAGCGAATGTTAGCGCGTAATAGATCTGGTTGGGAAAAGAAATGAGTCTGGAAAAAAAGAGCCCGATTTCTTTTGAAAATGTTAAGAGTTTGAAGAGGGCAGTGGTGCTGTTTTGATAGTATAGCCCTGCCAGACAGTTCGACTACATGGAGCCGTTCACATATTTAGTCAAGGAGTGATTAGCTTTACTATTTTGGACAGGAAAATGGATGAAAACACCATTTTTCTTATTGAAGAATCCTATTCCTGACGGTGAGCATGATAGGCAGAGTATTCGGAGATAATCATCGTAGCTAGGCTGCAACAGGAAGTGTTTCATTAGAAACGCATACCCAAAAGCTGATGTGTGGTGGAGCGGCAAGAGAAATGATCATTCTAATACATTCTTTCGTCTTTAATTTTAATTCTGGACAAAGTTGGTTGAAGGGAGGGGCTGTCTTGTTCCATGACAGTGATATAATGTTGAATGAAGCTGACCAATGTTCGAAACCATTCCGTTATTAAACTAGCACCAGCTGGTGCCATTTTGTACTTTGTCAAGGGCCACGGGTGATGGCTTATTCGATGAACTGCTCATGCTTCGCAGAGGCCTTCAGTTTCCCTATGACATCAGATCTGATGTTGTTGAGCTTCTCACTGTTATGAAGTCTTTATCTGATCTTCCTNCTTCCTGCGCTCCTTTTGCTCAAAATGGCGCGGTAGAAGTTTTGATTTTCGAACAAGAGTTCTTATGGAGAATTCAACAGTTTATATGTTTAATCCTGTGACTAGAAGACCTCTTCCAAACTGGGATCATCAAAAAAGCATAAATTTGGCCTCCTGACACTCTTTTCCCTCATTTTGTTGGTGTGCTGGATTGATCCTCTTTATCTTTACCAAATTTACACTTGGCTCTACCTTTAACTGGACTGCTCTACTCAGGTTTGTCCCGAAATTCATCATGGAGATCGACTTTCTTGAGGACGTAAAATCGGTTGAGGAAAAGCCCGAATAAATATTGATTCTCAATAATATAATATAGAAATACTCCATCGAATTTATGATTATGTGCTCATCCTTATCCTTGTTCTTCGATTGTGGCTATATTTGGCTTCAGCTTATTGGCCGAATCTAATCACCGCTGATATGGCAATCGATTTCGAAAGGAAGCTTCCGTGATTCTTTCATGCATGGGTTACTTCCACTCTCTCAATTTCTCAGCCCATTAGATGTTGATCGTCTTGTCCTTTTGTTTTATGTATGCTATGGCGTCACTTCCGCATTTAACCCTGTTTGCCATCGTACGATTTCATCAAAAATAATTTGGAAATCATTACGACATATTTCTCCTCCTTCAAAGTCACGGCAAAACCGCTGTTTATTACTCAGCCTGCCGATCACAAAGTTCAATAGTTGTTTGACTTCAGGATCTGTACACAAGTGCCTCCAGTGTTTCGAGATGGGGGTACGTTCGTTCTTGATATTGACGCATGCGGAGGCGAAAAGATGTTGTCCCACGACGGTCATGAATGGATGAAACCATCTGGTAGTAGTCGGTCGGTTAATTTCAGACCATATGACTATGACTTGTGACTATGCCAGTGCTGAACTCTTTATGAATCGCGTTGACTTACAGGTATTTCCGTTTCGATGATGACGACAATATAACTCGAGTGGATCGTGCCGGTGTCGCCCCGTCAGCTGAGCAGTTTGACATACAGGTAAGCAGTGTAATCGCAACTGTGTTTCGGGTGTTAATTCAGTGCTGGCTTGAAAGTAGGTTTCGATTTTAGTTATGCCCTCATCTGTCTTCGCATAATAGCCATTCATACTGGTCTCCTGAAAAACTTGATGAGATTTGTTTGTGCATCTGACATTTCCTCCGCTGATGTGGGCGAAATATGCTGATATCCTAGGGTTCAATTGCATCGAGCATGTTAGCCATGTGATTGGAACAGCATTTGCCTGGTCACGCTCCTGAGGTGGCGTTTTTTCGCGCGCACCTGCTCCCATTTCACTTTTTCCAACACAGTCGAGCAAGCCTGGTTCTGCCATTGCGTGACTGCTAGACGCCCACTTCAGTGCCGTTTATCCTTTCAAGACTTTTCCTTTCTAATGTTTTTCATCTTTGGTGGGCGCATGGGGATTCTGCTCTAATGCCACTTTTGAAAGTGCACGTCACAAAAGGTTTTTGGAGAAGAGAAGGACCATAAAAGTCACAGCATTTCCAGTGTAGTTCTTTGAAAAGGAATCGTGTAAGTTGAAGTAGATCGATTCTGCTGCAATTGAATGTTAATGAATATTAATCGTTAGAGAATTTCGCCTCATATTTGGAGGTATGTTTTGAGAGTTCGCCCAGTAAAAAAACTCATCTGTGCAGAACCAATGAGGTTCCTGTTGAGTTCCAGAAGCGCCCACTAGTTTGAGCAATCATAAATGAAGAATATATGAAACAAAGTGCTCTTTGGTTTATTATAATAGCAATTTGCAAAGTATTCGTGCTTGAAAACATCTATCTTCTTTTGGGCATGCTTCCGATATAGCTAGTGCCAGTGCTTCCCCCCTGGGATTGCATATAGGATTTCTTGTCCGAAGACAATCGGTCATGGAAAGCTCGAAAATGACGTTTGGAGATTGGGGTCTCTTTAGAGCTATTCCTTTCAAAAATGGCTTTTCTATGTAGATAAGGGTTAGCTCAGCATCATTGAGACCCAAGCAATTTGGGGCTGAGAGGTGATTCTTAGGATTGTAGAAACTTGCATCACGTTGGTTCTTCCCCAAGGCTCACTTTCGTCACCTGCATGCCAGTTGCCTGGTCGCTAGCATTAGCTGCAGTCGTAGGGTCAAGTGTCATTCCTTCTCTTCACATTCGTTCAATGTGTATGGTGCGTATGCCAGCCATCCAAAAGAATGCTACTAGTTAGGCATCTAGTACAACTATATTCAGTTGTGGTTCAATTTCTATTTCAATTCTTTCATTGACATCAAATTAGGATCTTTTGAGCAAAATTGTTGGTCGGATGTGGATTTGAATGTGTAAACGAACCATGCGAATTCATTGGAAAGGCCTTTTGCAAGTGCATCTGCCCAAATGCATATGTATTGCCAGACGAGTCCAGATGTTTTCGAAGGTTTATACATGCATGGGACCTAAGCAAACATCAGTAAAAGTGAATCAGTGTTCAATAAGGATGATCGTTTCGTGTCCCTCTTATGACTGTAGTCTATTTTGATGATGTCAGTTTTTCTGGTGAAAGGTCGCAGTGTCTAAAGCAGTTCTGTGTGAATTGAGCTTCTAAGCAAGCACTACGTACTTCTTCAATGAGTTTTGCTCCGTTTCCCTGCATTCTTTGCGATTCACCTACAAGCTCCTGAAATGATCATTTTTCGGGTTAAGCGCCACAAAGTTGGGCCTGTCCGCTTTCTTTGATAGATGAGAGACTTTACACAGTGAAACATTGCTTTTCAAGCGGCTTTCCAAAACTAAGTGCTTGACTTTTCCCTCATGAAAAACTGTCATCTCAAAGCGAGTTCAGTGTTGGAAAGTAATTTAGGCGATAATAAATGTTAAAGATATCAGCAATTCGTTCTTTACTCTCAAATTCTTCAAAAGTGCATGTCAGGGGTACGTGCCGTGGTTGTACGAAAAAGTGCGTCCACTTTGCACTATGATCTTCAGACCGCTCTGAAAGATCGATGACTGTTTTCCCTCCACCCTGTTTTTTTCTTTTTGGTTCATGGATAACGTTTAGTTTTCCCCACTCTCCCATTCCATTGCTTACTCCCATATTTTCACTAACACTAGATCTTTTCCTATTTTGCACTATTTCAGTAGATGTATAGTACGGATTCACCCATCCAATCAGCGTGCATTCTACCATTATTGTAGCTCTAGCGCTAAAGTTTTATGGGTAGCGCTCCGCTTCCGCGACATTTATCGTAGGTCTCCCAATTGTTACATAGCCCTTTGACCCAGTTCAGGCTAAGTGCATCCACCTGTTTGGTAGCGGTAATCGTTAAGGCACTCTTAGGCGCTTGTTCGTTTCCTGCAGCGTCTTCCCAATTCTTCCACAAAGGTCGTCTTTCGTTGGATTATGGTCTCGGTGGTCCAGTTTTTTTTTCTTCGTTTACTTAGCATGAATCGCTTTGTGTTCTGTACTTTGGGTGTTATGACACACGATGCTATCGCTGAGGGAATGTTTTGTACGCCATTGCAGGAAAACCAGTCACCGTTTCGCGGGTACGAATAAGATTTTGCCATATTCTTGAACATGTACTATGTGTTTTCATCGCATCGATTGAGCAGTGGAGAGGAATAGGCACAGCGTAACGATTCTCGCCGGCGGTTAGCAGTAGCATAATGCACTCTATCCCCTATGTAATCTGCATCCGAACCAACTGAGTATCAATATTCAGCTACACTCTATTTCTGTGTAATTGTTTTGAACCATTCGCTGAGTAATGAGTTTTTAAGAAACTCATGGCTCTTCCTACGATTTGTGCACATTGCCTGGGGGTTCTCAAGCGGTTAGGGTTATTTGGCTCAAGGAAGCTTTCTTTCTGCGTTTTCCGTTTTCCTTCGAGAAAAACTATTATTTATTTGAAGTCAATCGATGCTGTCACTGGCTCTTCTTAATCTGTCTGTTGTCTAAATTGAAAGCTGCTGGTGGCGTATGCCAGCGATTTGCGAGGTCTACATGCAATATGTCAACAAGAAGTGAAAAGAAAGGTAAGGTTACCATGTAGTTGCTTGGTAACCTTGCAGGTGTTAGTGCCCCCTAACACTAGTCAGTCTGGTCACGGTACTCTTATACTTTTATTTGATTATGCATATTATCGGAACTAATGGGTTTTTCACAACTTATATAGAGTACACGTTTACCTTCAGACCAGCGCATGGAAGACTTTTTAACACGGAGCAGGATTTTGGTTTTACACTTCGTGCTGAGCTAGATGTTATTTCTCTCCGACGTGGATGCGCTCAGACTTCGATACTTGGAAGTTTATCGAATTATTCGTCCTCTATATTGAGGATGAACCAGCAGTTGGCAAAGGGCAAATCCTTGGGATTTCCCATACCATCCACTCGGATTGTGGCCTATGAAAGCATTTTACTGAATCATTGTTATGTATGCATTGTCGCATTCAAAATTTTATAATGTTCAATATTATGAGGCCACCCTTCAGGGTTGGATCCGGGTGGCTAGAAATTTCGTTGTCTGACTTTCTGCATTATTTATTTTACATGGGCGGCTTGACAGTGCTTTATTTCTCAGGCGAATGGATACTTCACGTTCGTTGCCAGGAAATGCTGGACAGGTCCGTGTTGTTGGTGAGCTCACATGGCTGAGGACAATGACTCCGATTTTAGTGGTTTCATCATAAAACCCCTTTGTGGATTGAAGAGTTTGGTAGATTGTTGCGCGATAAACAGCACAGATGCAAATACACGAATAGTAGCGTTGAGCTTATCTTCCTGTACTAAGCAAATGTTTGTGCTTGATAATGATGTTTGGAGTGATTAATTCGTAATGGGCGCAATTTTTATTGTCAACAGCTCATTATTTCTGACTACATTCTTTCTACTGCGAAAATTAGATTGGCTAGTCCTCAGGAACGAGCGGATCAAAGAAAAGGGGGATAGACCGAAGTGATACTTCTGAATTCTTCATCAGAAAGAGTCTCTTGCACTGGGCTACAAAATCATAATTTCAATGCCACCCTGATAGGAAAGATCCCATGCCTTGAGAATCTCACTGTATTTTAAGTCGTCTCAGTTGCTGTCGCTGCCAAGTTATTGATTAATCAATGCTGAGGCTGTGCGAGTTGATAGAATTACTGTCTGTGATAGTTCTTTGTTGGAGTGACGTTCGCAAAGTATTCTGCGTATCTTTAAAGACTTGCCCCACATTTCAAATGCGAGAATTCACGCAGGTGTGAAGGTTTGTGCAAAGAAGCCATTCAGTGCTTCGTCCATTAGAATACTTTGCATCAGTGCAATCTATGGTTTTTCGGACAGCTTTTTCAGTTGACGAAATATGATGAGTAATCCTTATTTCACCTTTTCGATTAATCGCATTCTGGGCACATAGTGATGAGTCATGATC
Organism: Haemonchus placei; assembly: GCA_900617895.1. NCBI lineage: Eukaryota > Metazoa > Nematoda > Chromadorea > Rhabditida > Trichostrongylidae > Haemonchus > Haemonchus placei. The sequence continues at coordinate 81,831 of UZAF01016171.1, forward strand.
AGCAAAGTTCTCTGTCTCGGTTGTAAGGTAGATGCGGCGAGTCCTACATGTGTTTCTTCATCGTTTTCGCTCTATCGGCTTTACGATTCATTTTCTGCCCATCGTCTCACTTTTAGCATTTCCAACAGTGATTTTGCTTTCTCCTGATTTGCCGATATTCGCACGTTTCATCGCTTTTGTGGGTGGGCACCAACAGCAATGGCTGCCTTTGTCATCAAAACATTTTTCAAGATGCACTTCCGCAGTGTTCATTGCTCGTTCATCATTCGTTTTCTCCAAGAGTTGGCTGTCCGAGCCAGGCGGCTGGATCGATTTTGGCCGTGAGTGTGGTGTTTGTCGACTTTTATCCCAGCGCTAGCCGTTTTTCTTGTTTTCTATAGCTCCCCTGATGTCATCTGGTCCTCTTCATCAACAAAGAAATCGTTTGCTTCATTGATCTAGTTTTTAACCCACACTCTGTGGTTGAATGAGCTATCATGCAGGCAGGTCTTCGTTGTTTTTCAGTGGTTTTTCAGCTGCACTTAGGCGACATGCACGCGTATTGAGGCAATATGCGCGCGTGTTGTTATTCTCCTTCTTAATATGTTTTTCAGGAAATGAATTTGTTGTCAGTTTCGTTGTCGGCCCTCACTCGTCACTCTCTTTTTGAGGGAAACTCATGCATGACGTGACCATGAGCCGGCCTTGAGATCCTGTTTCTGAAAGAAAAGGAAAAACTGCTGTATGATAGCATCAATAGGATCTATTTCCTGCCGTTTTTCAAACTTGCTTTTACCTTCTGCTCCTTAGTCACTGCGTTTATGGTGCCCAAGGGTTTTCGAGTCGATATGATTGCACAACCGGCGATGTCTCAAATGTGGGATTAATATTCATACGTATGTGCACGCCCAACTCCATGGTAACACCTTCTTAAAGTGGTTTTCGTCTTACGAAACATCTACAACCCTATATGTATATCATAGTTACGGTAAGAACTGAAAAGCTTTGATTTGGTTGGGAATGAAATCTACGTGACCTATTCTGTCCTACTTCGAGTTATCTACTCTGGCTTCCACTTCCTTAACCCCTGATACATTTTCCCAAGTGTCAGAATTGTCGAAAAATAACCGGGTTGCGGAATAATTTGATCGCATAATCAAGAATCATTCAGGAGTTCGAGTGTCGCTGTTCGTCTTGTCCATTTTTTACCAGTTAACCCCAACTCATAGCAGACTAGTGCCTTGAAAACATCATTACGACCACTTGAACAGATTTATGGTTTTGGAAGTGAAACGCATTAAGATTAAAGCGGTCTCACTTTTTTTTAGTAGTCACAGGTATAGGTTGTGACTGAAATGGAATTTAGCCCCTAAGGGTAAGTGAGGTCATGTGACATTCTCACAGTTATGCGGATGCAAAACTCTGTTCGGGCCATTCTCATGAATGTACTGATACATCTTCACTGAAATTCTAGTTTCAATTTTCCTAAATTCATGTTTTGGGATATGGACCGGCTGTCGATGTCAGATATTGATCCGAATCGGATCTTAGGCTCACGTTTACGAGAACTCGAGGGCGCGAAATTTCTCGACGTCACTGCTTCAACAGTGTTTCTAGTAGAGAAAGAGGAATAGAAACTTCATTGTAGAATAGATTTTAAACCGAAGAAGCCACCTTAGATTGTTCGAGTTGTGTATTGATGACAGAGGTGTTTCCTCTGTGCGATCTACGTCACTGCTATGGCCAACTTGTCTGCGTGAACATCTCGTGATGAAAATAGAGTGCAGTGATGTCATGAGTGCTGTTAGAAATGGGCTGTCCGCGACGAGCTAGTAGGCCGTACGTAGTCGTCGGCGCAGCTATCGATCGCGCTCGCAGCTGATTGTTTGTGGGTCTGGGTGCGTTTTGCCTAATATTTAGCTTCGATATTTCGCTACCCTTTTAAAGTTGTTACAGTTTGGGTGCTTGAGAACCCGTAATGCACTCAAAAGAAAGTTCTAACTCAAGTTATCCCATTTTGTTAACTTATAAAGAAGTAGGTGGAATCGGAATGGCTTAGTGCGCACTATTTGGGGGTCTCACCAAGTTGAGTTTTTCGCTCCTCGCCACATGGCGAACCACATCTTCTTGTAGTTTGTGGGGAAACAGATATGTTAGAACTGGCTTTCAGTCCTTCTCGTCATTGCTCTTCTGGCACTCAACTTCCATTTAATAAATGTACAACTCCTCTGGTTTTTTTTTACCGTTATCGATCTTTTACTGCCAGTTTCTAATCC